>JASTWL010000385.1:0-176996 GCA_035220575.1 Temnothorax rugatulus | reverse complement strand
TCACCGCAGCGACCAATCGACTTCTGCTTCTTCGGGCCGATTAAAACGTAGGGGCAGATGATTGGTCGCCGCTCGTCACGTGCAACGCGAATTGCGGTGCGAGAGCTGCATCAATCCACGCGACTGCCATATATGACTGCCATTGTACAAAACGTGACAGGGAGAAAGAGAGAGAGAAAGAGGAAGAAAAAGAGAAACGAGTGAGAAAGAGAGAGAGAGAGAGAGAGAGAGAGAGAGAGAGAGAGAGAACTATGTATTTTGCCAATTGCCAGGAGCCAGGGTGACGTCACGCGGTGTACGGTTTATTTATAAAATCGCCGACGACGTTGCTCCGTTGCTCGCGCTCGGATTCGTACTTTGAGCCCACTCGTGCATCTCGGGACGTCGCAGAAGCCGCCGCGGGCCGACGACGTGTCCCATTCCTCTCGCCGTCGTCACTCGTCCTCACGGGAAGCACGTAAGAATCCTTTATTAGTAGCGACTGACGATTGAGACTGTGATATTTGGTCGCCGGTCGCCCGGACGAACGAGACCAGTGTAGAAATCGTTGCCGAATATTTGTTCAAAATATATCTGCGTACCTGTGTTATTTCGAAGAGAAGAAGACTGCCGGAGAGCAGATTCCGTCGTCGCGGTTTTGTTGCGATTCGTTTCCTCTGAACGGCAACGAATGGCTCTATTCTCGCGCGCGAAACGTGACAATCGAAGCTTCGAGGACCGACCGACGGGATTTTCCACGAATCCTCGTATCGTGTGTATCATGGAGTGACGGTGCGCCTCGACCGATCTCCGATTCAAAGTCGCGTGTCATCCTGTCGATTCCTGTCGCAGCGCTCCTCGGGAAGGATAATTGCGTCGCGGCGAATTATTGTTTTTCACTGATGTAATTAGCATATCCTGTCGCGCAGGTATTTCGCGGACACTAGGAAGATAGAGGTAGAGGTAGGGAAGAGAGCTGTGCTGCACTTTGTAAAAAAAAAGGGAGATTCAGCTGATAACAAGGAATTTTTGACAAGCACTTGATTTCCAAGGTCTCCAAGATTTCCAAGATATAACAATCATACCTGTATTTCATCATTTTTTTTAGGTACCTGTACACAGGCATTGAATAAGAGTCAAACATGAGTCTACAGTGGACGCTCATCGCCGGTTTCCTCTACATCGAGGTCGCAATCGTCCTCCTCCTAGTATTGCCGGTGGCCTCGCCTACGAGATGGCAAAAGCTCTTCAAATCTCGCTTCTTGCAAAGTATAAATAATCAGGCTTCCATTTACTTTGTGGTTTTACTGGGCGTCCTCGTTCTCTTTTTGATGGACGCCATACGAGAGATGCGAAAGTACTCTGGAAGTATGGATCACACCGATCATCATCATCAGTTGAACCTTGAAATGCAAGGTAGGTTACATAATATTTTTTGTGTTTTTTTTTTTCCATATCGATTTGACTCGACAAATACGGCACGGATCATTTCTGTTCTAACATTTTTTATGATTGTTACTATATAACGAATTTATATTTATGTACGTCTTCTAGAAAACATGAGATTGTTCCGCGCCCAGAGGAATTTCTACATATCCGGCTTTGCGCTGTTTCTGAGCTTGGTGATACGCCGTCTCGTCATTCTGATATCCACCCAAGCTTCCCTGCTCGCGCAAAATGAGGCGGCTATGCGACAGGCTCAGTCCGCGACAACCACAGCCAGGAGCCTGTTATCCCAGAGAACGATCGGGGAAAGTGCGCAGAACGACTCCAACGAGGCGCACGATAAAGCTGTCTCGGAACTGAAAAATCAAATCAAGGAGTTACAAGCCAAGAACCAGGACCTCGAGAGCAATTTGACTAAAGAGAAGAAGGATAAAGAGGCGATAAAGTCACAGGCAGAATCAGTCACAAAGGAGTACGATCGTTTGAATAAGGAACACGCGAAACTCGTGCAATCGAGCGGTGATAAGAAAACCGATTAAACAATTTGTAATTTTTTCGTTTTCCTTTTTTCTTTTTTTTTTTTCCTTAAATCATTTGCTCACGAGTCCTTAAATTTGATTACGTTATATTAAATTATAGAATTCGTATCGTATAATTTAAACAGGAGTTACATTTCACGAGATATTAAAACATATTTATATACTTTTGTTAGGAAATTGTAATACGAATATTATTACTATTGTGTGGTGGTGTAACGTGCCTCGTAATACACTGTACATCCCCTTTCCAATTTTGTGCACTTTCTGTTGTGTACAAAACCTATACCCGTATTTCTTAATTCGTGATATATATCGTTATTTTTATGAACAGTTAACGATGTAATTCTAAGAATTCCATAAATTGAAGTTTTCGTTATAGTTATTTTGTATTTCATTTTTTTTTTTTGTTGGAGAAGTGGTACAAATTTTGATGGCAGGTTGCCGTCAACTGTTATAATTTTATACCGCACTGAGAATAATTAATTACTGCACATTCGGCAAGTATTAATAATGTATAAATAGGATATATATTTTACATACGTTTTAGACAATATATCTTTAATGTACTTCCAATCTTGCATTTGCAACGTTTCCTCGTTTTGTATTTACCAATAATCTTATATGAAATTATATATATATTATAGAATATATATATACACACTTTATAACGTGTGCTGTGCTGTTGTAGGCCTTCATTTGGGTCGTGCACCCTGGGTTATGCTGTATATATTTTGATCTATGAATAGAACTGTGTGGGAACCTCAAAATAAGTTGTTCGGGTCTTCACGATGCAACACTTTCCTGCATAATTATTATAAAAGCGTTATTTCAAAATAAATTGTGTCGCATACAGCGTCACGAAAAACTCTATTGCTAATTAGATTCGGATAAACGTACTCTGTGTTTGAACAATTCATCTCGTGCATGTAACAATAACATTTTATTATAAATATCAATATATATTCATTTATTTTTTTACATTTTTCTCCTCGTGTACTCTCCACTTTACACTACTTTCCGTCAGCAACAATTCCGCTGAGATAAGCATGTTAGGCATTACACTTTGAGATGCACAATTTATTATTTATTGACTAAACGTCCTTTGAAGATGTCGTGATCTACGAGACGCACAAGTATTATTACGAGCGCGTTTCGATCATGCGTGTGTAGTGCACGTTCCAGACACAATTGGAAAACTCTTCCACCAAGTTCGAACATTTCAGAGTCTCCTTGGGATGGTCCTGGAAACACTTCAGGACTTTATTACTGTTCTCCAAACACGGTTGCACTGCACTCTGGATATTGGCAATTTTCTGTCCTGTAATGATACATATACATATTTATATTAAATTAGAAAACTGCTGCATTGTAGAAAGTTTTGTTCAGTTTTAAGTTTAAATCACTGGTATAAATTTTTTTATTTGATTTTTAGAGCAATCTATAAATTATCCAGGGACTAATTTAATCTGTTTACTATCAAATATTTTATTACATTTGATGTCATTGGTTGCGTTTAGCAGGAAAAGCAGCTTAGTTCCTCGCTGGATCTAAGTATAGATCGAGAAGTGTATGGATCATATTAAAGATTCACTAAACGCTTACTCAGCTGCCTTTTCTGCTGAATGCAGCCAGAGAAACTATCCAGCAGACTCTGTTAAACTGTATCTAAACTCACCAGACTTGGTGACGGAAGTCTCACTAGCTGCCTTGTTGTACTCGTCCTCCAAGACACGATTGACCTTCTGGTAACCGTCCTCCAGATTCCGCAGACGCCTCTGCCAGTACTGATCCTGACGCTTCAGCTCCTCCTCCATCTGCTGTTGCATTTGAAGAGCGGATATCGTTAACTCCGGATAATAATACACCGGCTGACCAGGCGTTGCCTCGCCAGTCTGTGGCTGAGGCGCGACGGGCGTCGCACTGGGAGGTGCTGCTGGGTGCTGGATCGGCGCGCTGGGTCTCGTGTCCGGCGCCGACTCGCGGGCGGCCCTCGCTCTCTCCCCCTGGGCGAGACGCTGCACGATCGCGTTCGAGACCTTGATCACCCCGACTTCCTCCTCGTTCGAGATGGTCAGCTTGCGGGCGCTCTGGCCGGAGCCCATCCTCGGGATCCTAACTCAGCGGCCCACGGGGAACCTCGTGATCTCGCTCGTCTGCAAACAAACGACTCGTCCTCCCCTCCCGCCAGCGGCGCGCACGACGCTACACCCGGTTACCCTCGTCGTTTACCTGGCGAGGGCTTGTCCGTCGTCCCGTTGACAGCCGTTCTCGGCCTCATCAAAGTGAAGTTACATAAATACTTCAGACCATGCCTTGCCTTCCACCACTCTCCACGACGGCAGTGCCGTATAACGTTTCTTCTTCGCAATCCCGAACTCCCGAGCCGATTGGAGTGAACATAGCCGATAGTGACCGATAGCGGCCCGAGCGTTCGCTTTTCGACTTCGACGCGAAGTTAGCCTCGTGCCGAGACCTCGTGGAACCTGACCAATCGGCAAAGACATCTCTTGCCTCTTGTCGCAATATTGGACAAGATTATGCCTGAAACACGGACCTCTCTTTCGAGTTTCGAGCCCTCCGTTTCGTGACTCAGTTAGTTCATGCGCATTGTGATTTTCAGGTTAGGTTTTAATTCATGAGGTTAACGGTGGTGTCTGGAGTTTCTCCGTTAATCTTCGCCTTTTTTTTCGGAGATACAGCATCGTAAATAATTCCAGGTAGAGAAATTGTTCATTTTGTTTAACAATCTCAAAATATTTTTTTATCCAGAATACAATCTGGTGCGAAGATACTTTCCGCCTCCAAGGTTGATTGGAGGATTAATGATTAAGGAGACAGACGTCCACGGAAAGAGTATGTTTTATAAAATTCTCGTTCTCTTTTTGCTTCCAGACGCGTAAAATGGAGTACATTCAAGTCTCCGACGAAACACAAAAGAAGGGAATGATGTATGTATAACATCCTGTTGATATTCCATATAAAGTTTATAAATAATTCATTTGTGTTTATTATTTTTTAAGATAAAGTTTAATTTTTGCAAGCGTGTAAATGCGATTTTTCCTTACCCGTAGCCCTTGCTGTGAATGCGGAGTCATCATCGAGCCAAATCCTGCCAATATGTGTGTAGGCTGCCTGCGTACCCACGTGGACATTACTGAAGGCATCCCCAAGCAAGTGACCCTACAGTTCTGCAAGGGTTGCGAAAGGTACGACGTCTTTTTAAAGATGTTCCAAGGCGTTGTACACTAATTCGCTCAAGTTAAACACTGCATTTATGTAATAGGTATCTCCAGCCACCTTCCGAGTGGATTCACGCCGCACTGGAATCCAAGGAACTCTTGTCACTGTGCTTGAAAAAGTTAAAGGGACTGAACCGTGTGAAATTGGTAGACGCCGGTTTTATATGGACAGAGCCACATTCCAAAAGATTGAGAGTAAGTTGCACGTAGATGATACAAACAAAATTGTACAGAGTTGCGTGTGATGTTTAAATTGCAAATAAATTCAAGAATTTTAATTGACATTCAGTCGCTGGTTAAAATGTGCAATTAAATTTTAAACAAATGTAATCATAGTATATTAGATAGAATTTTTCAATATATGTACTTGATTCTCTTAATGCATACAATGTCTAGTCTATCTAGTCATTGTTCATACTGATTAATTCGATTTTTAGCATTAAAATGAAATTTTATTTTTATTTTACCATGTTTATATATATAATATTATTTCTTAGGTAAAGCTAACTGTTCACGCAGAAGTAATTGGTGGGACACTTCTCGAGCAAGTATTCGTGGTCGAATACGTCGTGAATCATCAGATGTGCGAAGATTGTCATCGTGTAGAAGCTAAGGATTACTGGAGTGCATGTGTAAGTTTTTTAAAAGAAAGAAGAAATTCAAACGTGAACGATCATATTTGGCGTTCTTATATATATCGCGTTGTCTCTTACAGGTGCAAATCAGGCAGAAAGCAACAAACAAGAAAACTTTTTATTACTTAGAACAATTGATATTAAAACATAAGGCACATGAGAATACACTGAGCATAAAGCCGGTTCATGGTAAATATTGCGTCTCACGGAAAGCTTTCTCATTGCCAATAATATATATTGTAATGTATCAAGTGGATGACAGATAAAATGTTCTAATGTTTACAGAGGGTCTGGACTTCTTCTTTGCAACCGAAGCCGCAGCTAGAAAAATGACTGATTTTATAGTAACTGTCATGCCATGCTATGTTCAACATTCGAAGAAATTAATTTCACACGACTGTCATAGCAATTTATACAATCACAAGTTTACATACTGGTAAATATACGCAGCGCATTTTCGAGACATATTTCGATCTTATTTAATGCCTTTATTGCATCATTTACAGCCTCGAAATCATTCCGCTTTCCAAGGACAGTGTAGTTTGCCTACCGCGGAAGTTGGCTCATCAATTGGGTGGCATTAATCCTATTTGTTTGGTATACCGAATCACGAATTCTGTGCATTTTATAGACTTTTCATCGGGGCAAAGTAAGTTATGATATTAGTGATGATTTTAACGATAATCAATCGACTGTTAATTAATGCTACATAGTGATATGTTTTTATTTAGTTGCTGAACTTGAATCGAATGTCTATTGGAGATATAACTTCAATAGTATATGCGATCCAAAACAATTAACAGAGTATATCGTGATGGACATCGAACCAATTAACTATAAAAATAGAAAAACTTTCCCAGGACAAGGAGCTATTTCTAATAAAGTAAGTTCTCCTTCTGTATAAAATATTTCGACAACAATATGATTGTCTACATTACTTAAGCTTATGTAACATAATATTGTTGAAAGAAGGAGGGACATTTATCTTCTTGAGAAGCTTAACATGTGATTCATTCAAAATAAAAAAGCTAATTTTTGATAATTAATTTTTTTAGCACATAATAGCGGACGCATGGTTAGTGAAAGCATCTGAGTTAGGGATAAACGATACTCCAATTCATACACGTACACATTTAGGCCACATACTTAAACCAGGTGATTCAGTACTCGGGTAAGTTTATGTAATTTACACTAAATTTATAGCATGTAATGCGTACAGAGAAGAAATATTTTACAGGAGCATATGTAATTTGTTTTGTATTCGTTTATTGCAGCTATGCTCTGAAAGACACTAACATTAACGATGCCAATTTCGACAAACTAAGTGAAGATTCAATACCCGATATTATTCTGGTAAAGAAGTTCTACAGTCACAACAAGGCGGCCCGTCGCAAGGCACGAGTATGGAAGTTGAAACATATTTCTGATGAAGTGGCCGATATGAATACACAAAATAAGTATGTTGAAAAACGATTTACAAAACCTACAAGTTTTGTGCGCTGCAAATTGTTTCATAATATCAATTGCGTTTTACAGCGAATATAATGAATTCCTTGACGAGCTGGAAGAAGATCCAGAAATGAGGCAGAATATCAATATATTTAGAGACATTCGGAAGCAGATACCTGTCGATACTAATGAAATAGACCCGAGCATTCCCCAGATTACACTCGAAGAAATGATGGACGATCTTATAATCGAAGATTGATAGGTTTAAAGTTCATTAATAAAAGAGTACATAATTATTATGTAAAAAACAATTTTCTTGCAAGATATATCGCTTATTTGCTGATATAAACAATGACACAACTAAAAAAAATCGCCCTTTTTGAGTTATTCGTACAGGGAAAAAGGTTACATGTAACTGCAAGTAGTACATGTACTATTACATGTACTATTTACAGTTAAATCGACAATGCTTAATCTTCACGAACTCACCCGAGGAAATAGTAGTGTCGCTTATTGTGCCATATCATTCAATGAATTATGTAGGTTGCAATATTTATATAGGTCTTATTTCAATCTTATCTCAGTTGTCATTTCGATGTTGTAGTGAAAAGTTGCATCGTAAAAGTTGCAAAAAAGAGTGACCTGCCAATACGGTATTTCAAAATTCTTATAGAAAGTTATAACAATTCAAAACTTTAAATCTTGAAAGATCACAATTTTTGAGTTATGTCACTGTTGTAGCAAATAAGCGAATCTGATTGTGAGAAATGCACTCACGATCTCCTGAAAGTGTCTGCATTGTGGCATGTGCATAAATAAATTGCTACGAAATAGCAATAGTATATTTTTATGTATATTACTATCTAACATAAGATAATCGTTCAATTTATTGTATTGATGATATATTTTATGTATCAATAATTATCAATAAAATTATTCAAAAATGAAATTAATGAAATTGATAATTTTCGATAATATTTAAATGAAATTAACTGTTCATCTATCAATCATTGACATCATTATTTACTAATATATTTTGTTAGATGCTCATATTATTAGTATTAATTAAATTAGTGGTAATTTATTCGATAATTAGATTTAATTATCAAATAAATTATCGTTACACGATAAGCGAAATATCTGTTACTTATGTAACAAATGTAAAAACAATATAATTGCGTGATAATGGTAGCAACCTTCCTATTTGTTTTGTGTTATAAATATACTGATCACAATAATATACCAGATGGTTCTAATTATATTATCTCTATATACGACCTTTTATTGAGCCATCTGTTTAAAATTGTTTGAGAGGAAGTGGGGGAATTATCTTAAAGATATAATAACACTGACAGTATATAACTGTGCAATAATGCGAGTGTAATAACAGTGTTACAGTGATCCAGTCGCATCAATATGCGGTTCTGCAGACTATTACTTTTTGCACTTTTATTAAAAGTTGCAAGCAGCGACGTGTCCACTTATATAAGTATGACAAATATCAGATAACTGATAAACTATTAGAATTTTAAATTAAAAATTAGCAAATTGTATATTTACCAGTCTTAAAAGACTTTGCATATTTATCTTTTGTCAAAGATCTATTGTATATTTACAATCTTATATATATATATATATATATATATATATATATAAATAAAAGGTTTTATTTATATCTTTTATTTAATATATATATATATATATATATATATATATATATATATATTAACAAAAGATATTTATTAGATCAAGAGACACGGTAGTGTCTCGCGCCAAGTACGCGCGGAGCAAGACGCTCCGTGACTCATTTACGCGAACGCACGAGTTGCGATTTATATATCATAAAATAATGCAACAAAGTTTTATGTAATATTTATGCCAGGTATATCAAACTCGTTTTGTATCATAGGCCACATAAGTTACTTTGCATTGGGCTGAAGTATGTTTTCAATATTCAAAAAATAATGATAAAATACGACTTTTAGAATTATTGTATTGTATTTAGTATATACATAGTCGTTTTGTATTCTTTCGTTATTTTTCAAATAAAAAGTATTTTACATTTATTTATAAAAACAAAAATCGAACCTATAAAAACTAAATAACAAAACAATTTATTATATTATTTTTGAGAGGAAATTTGGCACCGTTTTTCACAAATCAAATCATCAAAATTTGGTTGAACGTCTTGAGCTAAAGTATTTTTCAAAATTGATAATAGATGCTCATCGGTTAATTTTGAGCTTCCTCCAGGAAGGTCAATGGAATATTATTATTTTTCATTAGAGAAGAAAGTTACTCGCAAAAATGTGTGTTACCAAGCATGCTGGTATAACGAAAGACAACATTGCGGAAATTTGAACTAAATTGCAAATAAAAATAAATTTATTTAATTCAAAGTAATTAATTAATACTTTTCTCCAGAAGATTTTCAAGAAGTTTCAGCGGGCCGTAGCTTTTTTGGCAGGCCGCATGAGATTCGCGGGCCGCGAGTTTGACACATCTGGTTTATGCTGTTCATATTATCAGTTTCTGTTTGTTGTTAAGCGATCAAGCGATCGTATGATCTTGATAGCAAACAACATGCAGGTGGTTTTACGTTTATGTTACCAAGAGATTAAATAAAAGTTATCAGTTGTGCTTTCTTAAATCATCAATTTGTGCCATCAACTTTGATAAAGTATATCTCAGATATAAATTTTGCTATTATTAGTATGATTGTAAAGATAAAATTGCAAAAAAGAGGAAATGACACATGTTTGTTAGCTAACATATCTTATACTGTATTTTGTCTTATTAGCCGAAAGTCGAAAAACGGTAGTTCTATCTGTTTACAGGTGACACAGTATCACACTTCACACATGAGATTAAAAAATGGGTAAAAGCACAACAGAATGAATCTGAGGAATTTCAACAGTTGATCCATCAACTAGCTCTTCCGACCAGCCAGCAACGTGACGACTGGCGTGGTTTTGTTGGTGAAAGGAGCGATTTTATTTGCATAATATGTCAGTCTGTTCTAAATACTTATATAGAAGATCGCAGGGGAGGCAAGTCAGAGGAAGAAATAGGATGTTCAGTAATTAAACTCTGTATTGCACTGAACTTGGCAGAAGAGTCAGTCTGCGTCGGTGTCGTAACCATCAATTTGGTAAGTAAATTGAATTGTTACGCAAATAAAATATCGAAAATTTCTATTTTATCATCATAATATGTAGGAGTTCCTTTATAGAGGAGCAATAATAAATTTTTGGCATAAATTTTTACTTTTAAGATGTTCAATGTTGTCTAAACATTTTACTTGCAGCCAATAATTATGCATATAATAGATTCGAAACCGAATCTAACGTCATCCACAATTTGTGGCGTTGTACTCGAATCAAAATCTTGCCCGCTTAATGATTCCGAGTTCAATTGGACAGTCAACATTGATAACAGCCCCCCAATATCGATTGATCTAGAAGAGAGCAATGAAACCTTAAATATAGTGCAGATAACGGATCTTCATTACGATCCTAACTACGAACCTTACGGCAACTCACAATGCAAGGAACCAACGTGTTGTCGAAAAGGGCAAAACAAGACAAATACAAGCGGCAAGGTGGCGGGCTTTTGGGGAGATTACAATTATTGCGACAGTCCGTGGCATACCGTTGTTGATGTCCTAGATCACATTAGAGATCAACATCAGGTACGCAGCACCTCTCTCTATTGCTATCTTATTATATATAATTCTTCAAAACGGTGTGTTATTTTAATATTAATTTTAAATAGAATATTTCCTACGTTTACTTCACTGGCGACATAATAGACCATGGGGTTTGGGAAACCAGTATCGAGGGAAATGCAATAAGTCTGTACAAGAGCTATCGCCAAATTCGCGAAACATTCCCAGATATTCCCGTGTATCCTATTCTGGGTAATCATGAGCCGCATCCTGTGAATCAGTGAGCTATCCAATTTTCATTATATAAATATATTTTGTTCAACTAGTATCTATTTACTCTTGTATTTTGAGATTAATATAATTGCGCAATTTTCCTCTAGATTTGCACCCAAGAATATTACTAATGACGAGCTAAGCACGCAATGGCTGTATAAAATGTTGGCTGATTTGTGGATCAATTTCGGATGGTTACCAGAATCTACACGTTCTACCATACTAGAAGGCGGATATTATACGGTTTCGCCTAAGAAAGGATTTAGAATTATAGTCTTGAACAATAACGTATGTTATTGTTACAACTGGTGAGTACATCAAATCAGTTTTTAACTGTGTGAGATACAGGAAAAATATTTTATGGATCGTGATATCGTGACTTACTGCTTGATTCACAATATATTTATCTTAATGATAGCTGCTTAATGTTATCAATCTAGGATATCGGGTAGATATTACGAATTGTTTTGTGTACCACGACATATTGCAATTTGTACACTTGGCTTTTCCAAGATTACATGTCGATAAACTGGTTTTTTTTTTAGATTATCATATACGTGTTTTCAATGCAGGAAGTACATGAATTAGATTTCATTTTTTACGCGGTTCTGTATAAAAATAATTTCTACAGGTGGCTGTGGTATCAACCGCAAGATCCCAATGACCAGTTGCAATGGTTGGCAGACACGCTTTCGCAAGCTGAAAAGGATAGGGAGTTTGTGCATATATTAGCGCACATCCCGCCTGATGACGAGCAATGTTATAGCACGTGGAAAAGAGAATATATAAAAATTGTCAATCGATACGCCCACATTATTAGAGCACAATTCAACGGCCATACGCACAATGATGAGCTAGAATTGTTTTACAGCAACGATGGCAAAAACGAGATTAATAACGTTGCTTGGAACGGCGGTAGCGCAACCACCTACCAGAATTTAAATTCCAACTACAAGCTGTACACTGTCGACAGTAAAAATTACGTGAGTATCACATCATTCCACATTGGTGAAATACATGTACACGAGCAATACTCTATTACAGGCGGTAAAAGATTACGAGAATTGGATGTATAATTTAACTTTAGCGAATCTTCACCCCGACAAACGGCCGTCATGGTTCAAGTCATACTCGTTTAAAGAAGAATATGGCATTTCCGACTTGTCGTACGATTCGCTACAAGACTGGTTGGCCAGACTAGCGAGCGATGACAGTCTGCTAGATCGCTACTACAGGTAATGTATAGAGATTTGTAAATTATTATCTGTCAAGTATTCTATCTCAACCAATGATAATTGATCAGGAACTTTTATAAACGCGCCGAACCATCACTGAGGAAAGAGTGCGATACAAAGTGCAAGAGATCTCACGTATGCCGTATAATTGCAAGCCTGGGAAATCAGAAAACTCAATGTAAAAGGGATCTTGGTGTGATCAATTGAATTTAGGTCTAGCCAGCCATAGATTTAACTTGATGCGTCCTTACCGCAATGTAAAGTGAAAAAAAAAACGCCTTACTTTAGAGAAAATACTTTACGAAAGAATATTATGTAAGAGTATTATACTCTACGAAACATTCCATATTTATTACTATATTTTTTACAATAGCTTTCCTCATGTATTTACAAGAACACAATATTTCATTATCTCTTACCTGGTTAATAGCGCTATTATTGATGTTTACATAAAGTTTTAATGTCTATCAACTTTAAAACAGGTTTTCTTAAAACTTCATGATTTGGTAAACTGTCAAATAAAGAAATCTGAAAAGTGAACAAAAAAAGAAATGATTTACAGAAGTACTGCTGTAAGAGTTGTGGCAAGTTATCTTACGCCATTAAAATGTGAAATAAAATATGGAATATAGTTGTGCATTATGCTCTAAAATATAAACCTCACCTGTTTCCTAACATAAATCAGAAGCGTTTCAATGTGTTCTGGATTGTTGCATTCCAGCTGAAAGAATCGTCTCCACAATGCTCCGGCTAATATTTTATCATCAGATTGTATGCCCTCGTCGTAACCTATTATAGCAGCATTGAATTGATACGATATTTCCTGTATGTGTTCACTTTTAATTTTGGATCTGATTGGCTGCAATAACAACATAATTATATTTAATAAACAGCAATAATCCATACAAACTGTGGTAGTGCAGTTACTTACACCAAGCTTGTTTACCCTGGCCTGTGTGTCCTCCCACATGGCCTTTACCGCATTATTTCTGATGACTTTCCCATCTTGCTCGTCTGCCATGTAGCGAACCATTATCATCCACACATGAAGCTCCGTCACCAGAAACCAAGAGAAAAACGTATCCGGTATGTTAAAATCTACAAAGAACATATTTGAAATGCATACAAGAGTTAGAATTATATAACCGCTGCAACACAGAATTTATGACGGGGACTTACGTTTGAAGAAAAAAGGATAATCCACTTGACTCATTACATGTTCGTACACTTTATAACCCATATATATGTTTCTCTGCAATTAACAAATTAGCGTTACCATCAATAACTCTCGACGTTCGAGTACAGAAGCACAGAGCGCTTTTGCAGACTGCAAGAGCAAGCTTCGCAAGCGCTTTCGCTCGGTGGTGATGAAAAACTCTCAATTACATATTTCTGGAGGTCAAGTACACCGATTTTTTTCAACGTTCTCTCCACGAATCCCATCTTCGGCTGTATATTCTCCACCGGGGACGTGGGTTGCTGGGATATCGTGTGGATGTCCCTGGACACCGGTGGGTGCATCGTGGAGACGGCCGGTAGCGGCCTAACGGTGCTGAGATCCCCGTGTATCCGTGTTACTCCCAACAACGCCGCGTTCTGAAACACGTGCTCAGCATGAATCGCGCGTGGACGGCAGCTCACGGAGGAGCATCCTGACTTCGAGGACGAGCATAAGCGGAGGAATATTTTGTGAGTATATACACACATGGTGGGGGGTTATATATCGGCGGTCGGACTTGACTAGCGTACCTTCGGCGAAGAAAGCAACCGGGCGCATCGCGCGACCGACATCTCGCCGTAAATATATCCTTGGGAGGGGGGTTCCTCGGCACGAGGAAGCGAGCGGCGGCGGCGACGGCGGTGAACGCGAACGGCGGAGAAGAGACAGAAGACGGACCTCAGGTGCTGCCCATTAAATTTCCATCGAGAACGGAGAACGCCGGAACTTCTGCGGCAATGGAAGTCGCATGCAGAATCCGACAACACGAGGGGTAGTATTTAGGCGAAATTTCTCAATCGCTCGCGTTTAGAGTCGCACGTGGCCGCGCGACCCCGGTAGGTTATCCCACACCCTCGCGAAATCGGCTGAAGCCCGCGAGATAAACGTCGATTGCGCCGAGCAAAACGAAGGAGAGACGTGGTATCCCGTCCTTGCGGGTACTTTTCCGGCTTGTTGATAATCGTGCGTTTTCCGGGGGTGGCTCGGAGAAAACTCCGCCCTTTCCGCAACCTGTTGAATCGGAAATCCTCTTAGATACTATTTGCGGTCACGCTTACATTCAGCATACTCGAGCTGTACGCCTATTCGGGCAACCGCGTCGCGTTGCTCATCTCGTACTCGCGTTGCGAACACCCCCACATTCGTCCGAGATTTTCTTACTATTTTTTTTTCACGTCCCGCAGGTCTTCTGAATCGCAACGCGACGCTGCGAACACTTGGGGAACACTCGTTGTTTGAAAGATGAACCCTAAACAGGCGAAGCCGCCGTTGCAGACCATGGGTAAGAGGAGAAAGAGGCTTCTCAATGGGAACATGAGTCGTCCGGACTTGTCCAACTTACGTAAGCCGGTCGACACGAGCGTGTCCAACTTGTACCAAGTTTGCGAGCTCCTCGAGGACGGTACCGACGAGGTTAAATCCATATTATCGTACGAATGTAATGTCATATATGAATGCCGCATCTGCCTGAGCTTGTTCAGGAGCATTGTCAATCTGGTGTCTCACAAAAGGGAGTACTGTGTGGACGAATTCGACGTCAGGCTCCACAAACGCGTACTCAATAACTATAACGCAGTAAGTGGAATGTGATCCGCTTCTGTTAACACTACTGTTGCTATTTGCTGCCACTTATGATGGACATTTCCTTCTTCCAGCACGCCACCAGAGAATCGATAACACACATGTACAAGACAGACCAGGCGAGTAACGACGGCGTCAATAACGACGGTGTCAATAATGACGGCGTCAATAATGACGGCGTCAATGACAGCGTCAATAATGACGGCGTCAAGAATGACAGAATACTCAGGAGTCAAGTATCCAAGAAATCGAATAAAAAGGATCTCACTGCGATAATAGATGTGCTGAATAAAGAGCGAGAGGAACATATAGAGAAGCAAAACTTGGAAAATGAAATCTCTAACGTTCCGGATGATCAACATATCTATTTGGAACGTATAGATACAAATTGTCCTGAGGTGTATCAACCTATTGAATCATCGGACGCGGTGGTCGAAGCTATAGATTTGGTGAAAGAACAAGTATGCATTATATTAATTCACTAATAAGACTAATCTCTTACTTATTGTTACTTATAAATATATATTTAAAATCACATTGTGTTTCTCCATAATTATTGTATAATATATGTTTAGTCCGATGATGCTCATAACACAGTTCTATTTTGTTCTTAGATAACAAAACTGCAGGATATCACGGATCAGAATGTCCTCGCAGTAGAGGAACCTGAAAATCAATTGGAAAAGAGTGACAGTCCTATTCAAGCGAAGATGAGCGAGGAGGAGATTGACGAAGAGAATGAGGAGGAGAATGAGGAGGAGAATGAGGAGGAGAATGAGGAGGAGAATGAGGAAGGGAATGAGGAGGAGAATGAGGAAGAGAATGAGGAACGGAATGAGGAGGGGAATGAGGAGGGGACTGAGGAGGAGAGTGACGAGGAGAATGACGAGGAGAACAAAGCATTGATATACAGATTACCGATGAATAATTTGTCTTGCCCTATATGTAAATATGAATGGTTCTTACTTTTTAGTAACAAGATATTCGATAGATATGAAAAGTTTTCATTTTGACACGCAGGTAGCGCAAAGTTCTCGACGAAGAAGACGTTAATTGTTCACATAAAAACGCTGCATACGTCCAAACGTTTGTGCTATCCTTGTCCTTGCTGCACAAATACATTTGCAAATACGTGGAGCACCTATCGGCATTTATATAGAGGTATTGTTATATACTAGAGAAGAAGATATATGTAATTTGTTATCTTGAAATTTTTGATATTTTTTGAAACAGCATGGTGTTTCTAAAACCAGTGCTTCGAATAATCTACATTTCTTTACCATTTTCCAAACAGTTCATAAAATGACCAATGAACAGGTGCGTAAATTAAAATCGGAGGTTCAAAGGAAAGCATTTCACAGGAAGACAACCATGATGAGAAGTAAGAAAAATAATCATGCAGCTAAAGTATCTGCCTTGAAAAATGTCATGGAAAATAGCCATAAAACTCAGGTAAAATTCAACAATATTCTTTATCGACTTTTTAAATCATAATAGGATATTTTAAAAACTGACAGTTATATAATAGTATACGTTAAATCTTTTGTAGGAATCGATAAACGTAGAATCTGGTACAAAGCTCCGCGGTAGACGTGGAAGGAGAACAAGTAGGAAGACAACTTTGTCTACTTCTTCGCAATATTGTCAAACGCCAATCGCCGCGTGCGACGAGAAAACAATTAGGATCAAACATTGTAGTACATTGTCAGCCTCAACATTCGTTATACCGTGTAAAACAGAAAACACCAATTTAGTAGCTAATACAATCATAAAGTCATCCGTTGATGAAGATACGCCCAGCAAAAGTTCCGAGCGTACATCGTCATCTCTTGAGATTAGTGATCACGAAATGTCCATTCGCGTACAAAATATTGCCAGTCTTAGTAAAGAAGACTGGGATACGCTAGGAAATGAACATAATCTGTCTGAACGCAATTCAGCGGATAACAATAACGTTTCTGATATTGCATTACCAGAAAATATTGATGCCACCAAATTACTACTTCCCGTTGAAAATCAAGATAATTGTACGCCCGACGAAGATTTTAACTCACCTGGTGCTACGCGCACAGATGCGAACAAAGATAGTTCTGCTGCTTCGAAGATGAGAAATAAAAAAGAGGAAGCATTGAGCCATCACAACGAGGACCGATTGACTGATCCAGGAGGTGAGTCATTTGATTTTTAATTCGAATAAATTTTATTTATTACACACACAATAGGAAATGCACATCTAAATAAATGGAATACGCGCAAACTATTTTGTATTTATTAAATTATTATTAATTGTTAATATATGCTATATTTATAATTTAATTACATATATTATATATATTATAATTTGTAGTAGTTAACATTATATAATATATACAATATTAATAATATAAAGTGTTAAAAAACAATAATTTGTTAAATTTTAGAGGGAGGTAATATCAAAGGGGAGGATAATTCCGAATCGCAGTCTTCCTTAACACAACCGAACGAAAAGAATCGGACTTTATTAATGGAGAGTAAAATAGCTACCATCGCGGACTATCGGAAGCTGCGGTGTCTTAAATGCAAGCGAAAATTCACGTCCATACCTAATCTACGCAGGCATATGGCTACGCACGTCGGTTGGTATCGCTACCGTTGCAAGCTGTGCGATTTCAAGTGCTTCGTAAAATGCGATTGTGTTGCGCATTGTAATAAAATACATAATATGCAAAATAATCGCGCGGCTATAGCGGAAATGATACTCGAAATACCGCAGGACGATAGGTGTAACGAGGACATCGTCGCGGATGCAACAGATCCAAAGACAAAATCGGATAATCCCGATATCGCGATGGACTGTCAGCCGGAAACACGCGTGAACGATTCGTGTTTCGACGATTCGTGCGACTTGGATGCGCGCATTGTTTCGCAGAGTGAAACTGTCGCGAACGAGAGAGTCGCGGAGTTACGCGAAAGTGAATGTGAGAATGTCTATGCGGGCGATAGTGATAAAACGATGCAAGAGCTGTTGGAATATATGGAAAAGAATAAAAATAAAAAAGATCCCGTACTTACACGAATGGTACGTCAAGTGATATATGGCAACGACAAGGACGCGATCAAGATTCAGGCGAACTCCGATAAGCCCGTATTAGAAACTAATGATGGGGAAAGTGAACGTGTAAGCACGAACGATAACGTAAACGATACCTCCCCCATCAAATCCGAAGAAGCATTTTGTCCGATATTAAATAATGTGAAACACCAACGTCCGATGCGCAATCGAATAAAGTCTTTAAACGAGAATTTTGGCTCAAACAACACGGGCGCGATCGAGGTTCAGGCGGACTCCGATAAACCCGTATTAGAAACTAATGGCGGGGAAAGTGGACGTGTAAACACGAACGTTAACGTAAACGATGCCTCCCCCACCGAATCCACAGAAACGTTTTGTCCGATATTGAATAATGTGAAACACAAACGTCCGATGCGCAATCGAATAAAGCCTTTAAGCGAGGATTTTATATATAACTTGAAGGAAATGACGTGTCGGAAGGAAAGTGCCCTTATTAACGATTCGGAAACCCTGCATATACGAAAGAAGGCCAAATTTTAATATTGCGTAACGACTGATGATGTAACGACTGTGATTACCGTTAAATAATGCATTTTTGATAACTTCCTAATATATTAAATATATGAATATATATGTAATACATATGTATATATGTAATACATATATCATATATATAATATATGTAACATTTTGTATATTATACATAAAATACATTATTAGCATGATATACCGCATATTAATTTCTCAAAACATTGTATATTATATAACTAAGATTACAGATTCAAATTCCAAATCAAATTAAACATCAATATTCATGTTTCAGGAATATGAGTTGGTTTACTTTAATTAGTTAATAATATTGTTTGCTAAGCCCGTATTCCGCATTGTTATAGAAATTCGCGATGGGGCAAGTGGACATGCAGGCGCGAACGATAACGTAAACAGTGCCACAAACATCGATTAATCCAAAGAAACATTTATTTACTTGTTTATTGTTAGTTAATATGTATATAGAACTCTTCGTTACAAATTCTAATTAAACTATAATTTCTTTACACTTTAGTACTTACTTTATACTAATCATATACTTTAATTATTTATATGTATATAAAAGATACAATAATCATTACGATCATTTCTGATTCGTGTAGTCGTGTTCAAAGATTCCGAATTTTCGCGCCACGCGCGATTCGGGGCTACGCCTGGACAAGCCGCGCACGCGCAGGACGCACTCGTTCCCTCCCTTTTCAACATTCGCATTTCGAGAGGATCTCGGTCTTTTCTACTTGATAGGAACGTGAAACTAGAATCGGACACGGGATTTTCTCACACGCGTGTAATCGTACTCACCACGCGACGCAGCTTCTCCGGTTCGCGGCGATCCCTCATCGTCGCCTCACGCGGCGGAGCGTCGTGAAGTTTAGCGCGAGTCACTCACGGTCACCCCGGGCGCGAGAGCGACGACAAATGGCGCGCCCGCGATCCCACCGCGGGCGGCGCGGGCCGCGTAGGCGGCCGGTGATTGGTCCTTGGCGGGGCGGTGCGCGCATTCGTCGCCGCGCGATCCGTCCGAACCGAACTCCGAACGAATCGCGCCCGCTCGGCACTCGGCAGATGCGCGGCAAACGGCGCCGAGTGAGCAGCCTTCCTTTTTTCTCGCGAGATCGCCCGGCGGTACGGTGCTCCCTGGGACGCGTTTACGAATGACGTGCGGCGGAGACGCGACCGTGGATCCCTGACGAGCGCGAGAGTCGAGACGAGTCTCGTCGGCGTCGAAGCGCGGCGCTTCATCTCGCCTTCGGTGCTGGATTGTGTTGTTCGAAGGGAAGAGGAGAGAGAGAGAGAGCGAGAAGAGAGGAGTGCAACCGGGTGCGACCTTGCCCTCGACCAGCTGCCGGAGAGCGCGAGCATCACAAACGTAAGTCTGGAAGATGAGAGAGAAAGGGGGAGACGGGCGGCGCGACCGGAAGGGGGATGCTCGAGGGGGAGAAGGGAGGAACGACAAGCTCGAGCTTTCCCACGGCGAAGGACGCGCCTTCCAGCCTCCCAAGGCTCGACCTTTCTCCCCGTCTCCCCGTTCCGCCTCCCTCCCTTCGGCGAACCCGAAACTCCAAATTCGCGGCGACGATTGACGAATCTCGCTTAGCTTAGCTTGTCCGTCGACGACGGATCAACGTTGGTTCGTTGGGCTCGTCTCGAGTACGCGAGAGCGAGAGGCGAGAGTCTTGCTCTCTCTCTTTCTGTCCCGCGTTCGTGAGATGCGCATCTCGACGTTCCTGTTCCGTCTTTCCCTCCCCCGCCCCCCCACCTTCCCTCTCTCGGAGGGTCGCGTACCGACGGGGCCCCCGTGAAATAGAAAGCGGAGAAAATCGACGAGGTTACGAAACCGTAATTCGCGACAAACCGGAATCGGGGGACGGGGGTCCGCGCGAGAAGCGCGGAGTCGATCAATCTAGTCGCGGGCCTCCCCGAGAGACCCGTGTCATCTTCCGCCTGAGATCGCGCGGCGAAAAAACGTCGTCCAAGTCACCCGCTTCTCTATACCGCGAAGGACCGCAGGTGTTTTGATTCCAGGGAGAGTATCCCCGTCTCCATCTCCCTCGCGCGCGCCGCGAAGGTCGCGCGAGTCGGCGACACGGATAAGCGCGCTTCGTGGGGCCCTCCCCCATCGGAATTGATACTTCCGCGCAATCACGACTCCTCGAGCGACTCGACTGCTGCTCGTACGCAATTAATGCCCCCGCACCACTTGTTGCTGTTCTCCGTACTACCTGTGGACGGCGGATACGGGTGCTCGCGAACCTGGCGACCTGGACGGCGCGGCCGAGAGGCGGCCGCGAGACGCGAGGGTATACATATATCCGCGACAGGCTCGCGATCACCGGTAATCTTTACCCGACGGTCGAGGACTTTTGTTTTCCTGATCGATCTCGCGAAAGAAAAAAAAACGGACTTTAGTGTTTAGGCGAGGCTATATACTCGCGCGAGATTCAATTGATAGTCATTACAGTCTACGTCGCGGTCTCGGTCGCGGTGAAATAACCATTTCGCTACGCGGCGAGCGAATCGATTGACGAACAGTGGAGATACGGAAGGAAAGACCGACGGTACGGGAGATACAGCGAAATCGCACGCGCGTCTCTACGAGAATTTAATTAATAAAAACCGCTGAGATAAGGCGAAGTATTGTCTGAATATCCGCGAGAATATCCCGCTCGAACCTCGACGAGCAACGCCCGGGATTAATTTCGTTGACCGTGCCGTTAAATTATAACGCGATTGATGCTTTTCTTCGCGCGAGATAAATCACCAGCTGAATAAATGCTCGGGAGCGATTCGAGAGAGAGAGAAAAAAAAGCGAAACAAACGTGCGCGAGTCGTAAAAGTTTCCGCGATAAAACCGTCTTTGCAGAGGCGTTCGCGCGCGCACGTTGATTCACTCGCTGGGTAACGAGACAATTGCTTAATCGCGACGTTAAGTGAGCCGCCATGTAAGTCTCCGGTCGCGTCATCCTCTCTTGCGCGAAATCTTTTTCTCCGTTTGAGGAGAGGAATAATCTCGGCCCTCGCGCGGAGGGCCCCGACGACGGAATCGGAACCTTGCCGATTTTAATCGCGTGAGATCGCGTCCGCGCGCGTCTAAATCGACGATATACGAGCTCGTGTCCCGTATCGCGTCGTCGACGGACGACGGTGTTGCGAGAGAGCGAGCACGAGGTGGTTAGAAGTGGATCTGCCCATGCGGATCTGCCCACTGTGGCATGCTGTGTCAAGCGGGAATGACTCGCCGCGCGTTCTCTCGTTTCGCAAGTTGAACCTGCTCGTCTGTCGAAAACGTAAACATCGCGAGGTGCGTCGTCTGCAGCCTGTAAGTGGAAACGTCACGTGACGCGTAATCGGCGTGGAATACAGTTGAATTATTTTACAGTCGTACTCTCGTCTCTCGCACAGACGCTATATATATTTATATGTGTTATATGTATAATTATATTATTATATTATATTTTATAATACGTGTGTTTAAAGTCTATTAGACGTAAATGTGCCATTTAATTACCTTACAGTTTGAAGCATCGCACAAACTAAAAAAGAATAACGCTATACATATATATTTATGTAATTATGTAATTAATAATAATTTATTAACTTCAGCTACATAGCCAAGAAGTGGACTTGGTTTACAAATAACCTTATTCATTCATCCTTCCATTCATACACTACTATCCTAACAACTAACTATTGCACATTTGCACATATTGCTACACATTAACCTTCTGTGTTTTAATCCAACCTTCATTTTCGCTCTTCTTTCTCTCTCTCTCTCTCTCTCTCTCTCTCTCTCTCTCTCTAACGCTGGCCGTTCTCTATATAATCTTAACAATATCTTTTCTTTGATGGTGTCCGTGTCATCATTCCAAAGCCTCTCTAATCTTTCTTTATTATTCTTACCTAATGTAATTATGTAATTATTATTATGTTATATTTTATGTGTTTAAAATTTAGATGTTTAAAGTCTATATATATTTACATTTTATGTATATAATGAAATAATAATATATAAATGCCTATAATTATTATTACACTACATTGTATAATATGTGTTTAAAGTCTAGATGTAAATGTGCCATTCAACTCCCTAGAGTTTAGAAGCGCCCTAATCCAAACAAAAAATAATAATATGCATACATATACGTATACATATGTACGTACGCATGCACTTGCGCGTACCGTTGTACTCCGCGCGAAGTGTCCTAATATTTTCCGCGGTAATTACACTTAAGCCACTAACATCAATGCTCGGAAGAGGTCAAAACCCGGTTATTAGCGGTTATTAGCTGAACGGAAACAGTCTATTCTGACGCAATCTAAGCCGTAACCGAGAGAGAGAGACCGAGAGAAAGGGAAAGAGAGGAGGGAGAGGCAGAAAGAGAGAGAGAAAGAGAGATTGCTCCTGTCAAAACAGTTCCAATTACACATTGTGCATGCCACAATGACTATGTGACTTCGAACCGGTTCGACGCGCACCTGTCGATGTGTCCCGGGCGCGGACGTGTCCAAGGAGTGCCTCGTAGTCCAGGATAATTCAATTGTAGTCCTCCTCCGCCGTCCGGAAATCCATTTTATCGCGATAAATCGGTTATATATCGATCGGTTAGCGCCTCGGCGAGGGCCGTCGTCGCGCGCGCGACGTCGCCTCGCTTCATTTTTCATTCTTTCCCTTCTATTATTCGCGCTTGTCCCGGGCGCGCTGTGACACCCGTTAGGTCCACCGTTCACCCGGCGTTTTCGGGTCGAGCTCTCTCGTCGCATCGTTAGATATTTCACGCGTCGCGACTCGGAACTGCAGCTAACGAGACGTTTGACGGGCGTTTAAAAGACTGAGAAAATCAAGAATCTAAATAACACGTGTCGGTAACAATATTTTTCGCATCACGTAATGCCAAGAAGAATTAACGATTTGTTTCTCAATAATATCCATACGACTCAAATCAAAGTTCTCGGAGAAAAGTCCGAGATCGGCTGATATAATATTCAGCTTTCGAAATCCGGGATTTGATCTTGTTTATTTCTCCGAAGCTTTTCGAGGGTTCTTATCGATAACAAAAGTTTCTGTTACACCTGACGTTTTCGTAACGGGAAAATCAGGATCGAGGATCTAAAAAAAGAACGAGCGCCTAACGAGGGGGGGGAGGAGGGCACCTGCTCGCTCGTCCGCGTTCGGTGCTAAGTGTTCTCGCGTGGAGGACGCAGGTAGCGAAAATATGTCTGCAGTGTGCGGCCGCGACCATAAACGCAGAGCCGTGCGAACGGCGAGGCTCTCGTACCCTTCTACGGTGTGTGCCATGCCGCGCGCACGGCGGCCACCCTAATAGAAGTCTCACACAATCCAAATCACCCCCCGCTGCGCGCGGGGGAGAGGGAGAGAAAGAGAAAGAAAGAGAGAGAGAGAGAGACGCGTAATGCACCGAGGGCAATGGCATCGGGCGAGTGGCATGGCGAGGCACACCGTAACCTGTCGTTATGGTAACGCGGCCCACCACATAAGTCGCTTTTCTTTCTCCATTGTCCATTGACCGCGCGCTCGCCCCCGTCGCATCTCTCTCTTTTTTTCACGTCTAATGGTCGATTTACCGCGCATATACATATATATGTCGGCGCGAGTCGGCGCGACAATACTTTCGCGATGCCGTTGCCGAGCACGGCGCGACAAAAGCCTGTCTATTAAATTCACCCGCCCCCTTCGCGCACCCCCTCCGCTTTTAATTATCTTCCCTCTCGCGCTTTAGAGTGACTGGAGTCTCGTAGTCTCCGTCGCTCGCGTATATAGCCGTCTCTGGCGAGAGACCGAGGAAAACAGGATGATTGATTAGGGGAGTCAAGTGAAGAAGTCTCCGCCGACGGTTTAGATTTCATTAAGTATACATCGAGAGGCGTCAGCCTCGATAGAACCGAATGAGAGATTAATGAGACGGTGGCAAAAAGCTCGTTCGCTTATCTATTCTCGGGTGAAAAATAATCGACCTGGGTTAAATCGGGCGTGTTCAAAGGCTCTGATAGGTAAGGCCTGCAGAATCTTGCAGGCGGTAATTGGCTTCGCTTTGCGAGAGGCAGGTGAACTTTGCTTCAAAGAAAAGTGCCCGGAATCGATAGCGAGAACCGCTGTGTTGGAATTCCAGGTCCTTGCGGGGTTTCGATCATCCGTGTCTTTCCCCCGGAGCGACCATAAACACAACTCTCGCTCGAGCGTTTCCACGGTCTTCGAGAACGGAATCTTCGATTCCGACGACGATGGGCAATTTAATCCGTGATTTCCTCCCCGTTCCCTCCTCGTTCGATTTTCTCAATGTTCTTCTTTTGCGTTACGTCGTTGGTATTTAGGCACGATTGAGGAAATGTGCGTTCGACGTTACGTAATGACACACACCTGGAGTCGGGTTACGTCGAATATCATTATCTTTTTCCGCGCGGAACAGACTCGAGCGCGATTTTCAGCGGGGAATTTTTAAAGGTCTCGAAATAGCCCGTTCGAAGGACGATTTCGCTTGTATTTCGACTTCGCGATTTACCTCGTTCTGCGAGAGCGCGATGCGGCTCGATTCGACGGAGGAACGCGCGAAAGCGGGCAGACGAGACGGAAGGGAAAGGGATTACGACTTGTCTTCGGTCATGCCTTCCCGTTCTTTTAAACCGTCTCCTCCCCCCCCCCCCCCGCATCTCGTAGCCGTGTAAAAAACCGCATTCCGACCGCGGAGACTGCTCTGCGCCTTTTTAATATATATCTCTCCCTCTCTCTTTCTCTCCCTTTCGGTTTCTTTCCTTTCTTTCCCGCGACGTCACTCCCGTTGCACCTGCTTGCACGCGGGATGCATCTGCTCTCTCGGGCGAGCTGCATTCTCATTATCCGTTCCCCGAAGGAGCTTTCGTGCGCCACGCGCGGCGCGCGACGCTGCGTCACGGGGGAACGAGAAATAATAAAATCGCGGGGAATGCTCGCGCCGACGAGAGAGAAAGCACGACAATCTCTAGCGGACGATAATTATCGTCGGCGAGCGCGACGAAATTACGGCCGAAGACCTTCCGTAAAGTATTACGCGTCACCCCGTGAGAAGGAGATAATGACATGCGTGTGCAATAACGCGGAACGAACGAGGAGGACAATTTTCGATCGGATCGCCGGATCGATATTACTTCGTGAATTCGAATTACAGTATACGGTGTCGTATTGTAGTGTGTGCTTTATTGTTTCCCTTGGGGTTATAGTAGTATTACGAAAATTGCCTATTTTTGTAATACTACTGGTGACTCCAAATTACATAAATTGACTTATTTCTATCCTTATTTCGAGATGTCACACTATTACATTCGCATACACGTAGTGGTAAATTATACTTAATTTGAGTCATTTTTTACCATTCTTGTAGGTCGCGCTACTCCTACTCAATATGTCGTTAATTTAATTAAAGCAATGTTAATTTAACCCTTTGTAACTCATGTTATCAAAAATAAAAAAAACATTAAACATTAAACATTAAACATTAAATTCATGATTTAGAAGTTTGATGGACACTTTGCCGGTTTGTAACAGTATTGTTACCAGGAGTTACAAAGGGTTAACTATAAACCCATGGAGTTAAAATAATACTGTTTTATGTTAAAATGAAAAATTTCGACACACATGGTGTCACAAAGTATTATTTAACTCAAGGTATTGGTTTAAATTTCATCCTTTAATATTTAATATGGTGCAAGTTATTAATTTTCTAAACGTTATACCTTTCACGGGTGAAAATGTCTCCGCGATCGGTCGGCTTAATCAGCCTGTGAGGCAATTCGCACTGTTATGGCTCGCGCACGACGGAAATCAACCGAGCGCCTCGTGGAATAATCAGGAAGCTATTATATCGGACGGTCGAAGCTGCCGAGTATCTTGCCTTAACGTTCGTTCGTTTTACGCGGCCCTTTTTCACCCCGACAGGCTTTTCGTTCGCTCGAATCGACAATTACACGAGCGACTATAACGAAAAGATACGATTGCGAACACATAGAAGTAAACACGATACGCCCGTGGATAACGACAAACGGAGATATTTTCCACTACGTTGATTGATACTTATCTGCCGCTGGGACACGCGACGGGAACACACAGAATGGAGAGATCTAAAATTTAAATGCGACACAGGAAATTTCGATTTCACAATAGGACGTGTTTACGAGCGGAAAAACAGAGCCGAGTGATAATTCTTGGATTTTTGGAACTGTTATCGTAATATAACACTCACAGAGGACTGTCGGGGATCACACAACTGTATCGCGTGTCGGGAAACGATTGTTATTATTTTTAGTTCAGCTTTGAATTTTATTTCTTTGAAAATGGCTGTTGACAAAGAAGACATTTCCAGGCAGATTTCTTATCGGGCGAGAAGGAGATCGAAGTGACATTTTGCACAAAAGATATCCAATTGCCTCTTCATGTATTCCGCGTATGCATATCATATGTCCTTACGATTGATAGTTTTACGATGCTATATACTTGAACGTTATACGCTTTCCCGATACATCTATGATGTAACAAGGTGAATACGTCATAAACGTTGTTGTCGACGACCATGAGTCAAGTCCGTATCTTCGTTTAGCATCGGCATTAAATAATGGTATCTATCCTTCGACTCGCTTTGAGAAACATATTTCTTATTTATAATGAAATATCGTGAAAACTTAAATCGCCGCGTCTCTCAATTGAAGGTTCCTTAAATACTTAATTGCAGCCAGAGAGTCACGGAAAAAAGGGATTAGCTGTTATAGCAAATCTGTTCGTAAAATATGTGGGATAACTAACATTTTTTTGCAGCGAGAGCTATAATTTTGCAATATAATAGCAAAACCTTTTGTTAAAGTTTTACTGAAAACCTTTTGCTATTTAGTAATAATTGCAAAAAGATTTTGCTACTATTGCTAAATTATAGCTCTCGCTGCAAAAAATGTTAGTTATCCCATATTTTACGAATATAGATTGTGTTAAGACAAAGGAATGGTTTACAGTATTAGGAAAGGATAGTAAGGAAAGGTTGGAAAAACTTTGGAACGATAAATTGGACACCACCAAAGCGGAGGTACTGCTAAAAGTTGTTAGGGAAAGGGATGTGAAAGAAAAAGAAGATAGATATAGGAAGTCAATAGGTTGTGAGAGAGGCTGTGAGATAAGTAGTTAGTGCAATAAGAATCGATGCTCGTTCGAATTTTGTTAAATAGGTTAAATAAATAAATAGGTTAAATTATTAAATGTGCCATACTTTGTGAATTTTATCATAATTTTGTAATGTTGGAATTTTATAATTTTATAACTTTAATAGGTTATCAGATATCTAGGTGTATGAGGATACGCTGTGTGTTTGAGTGAATAAGGAAATGATTGTAAACCAAGTCCACTTTCTGGCTGTAATGCTAAAGTTAATAAACTATATATACATATTTTACGAATATAGATTTGCTATAGTAGCTAATCCTTTTTTTCGTGTTGGAACGTGATATGAGATAAATTGCGCAATTGTTATATTGATTCACGAACCGAAAAGAGAATCCTCGAGGCATTTTTTACGAATTTCGCTTGTCGAACGCGAATAAAAACCAACTGATCAAGCGCGGGGAAAGAATTCATGCGATTTTTCGTTTCTGATTCGATATAGCTGCGCCGAGTAATCGGGAATCTCAGGAACAAAGGGTTTACACACTTGATTTACGAAGATGCGTTACGTGAAGCCGTACGTAGCGTGTAGCGCGACGTCGTGTGACACGTACGTGTGTTGATTACACGCCACGATGATTCGCCGTCATTGTGTCGTGAGAGCGGCGGCGGCGGCGGCGGCGGCTGTAACAGTAACTCCTTTACTCCACCTACACAACCTCGCCGAATATATCATAATATTCGTGAGAATTTCTCGGCTGCCTCGGTCTTCGTTCCCTTTTCGCGCGAAGGGAACGTCGCCTTAACCCTTTGCAATCGATAAATTAAATTCGACGAATGAATCGGCCTTATACAATCAATATTTATTTAATTTCAGCTACAAAAAGCCACGAAATGGACTTGGTTTACAATATACCTTTGACACACTCATACCAACTTGAATCGGCCTTATACAAACGTCCTCTTTTCATCCTCAACATTCTCACGATTGATCAGTTTTCATTTTGGAGCACGTTCTAAGGATTGATAAAACGCAATCTAGTATACGCCATAATTATATTTTCGAAACCTTCGACATGGCAAGATGTACTAATACCTGCAAAAGATACTCCTATGTCCTTCACGTTTTTTCTGTAGAGATTTTTCTGTAGAGATTTTTATCGCATGGAACATGAAAGTGGGATATAATGAATTGGACGATTCTGCCGCACGACCTCCCCTCTCCCCCCCGATTACGGAACGTGACTAATTTTCCACTTTCTCGTCGTTCCTTTCGCGCCGTTAAATCGCGCGGCATTAATTTAGATACGCGTGCGATGTCTCATTTAGATCCACATTCGGTTACCTCGACGCTTGCGTAAATTACGCTTGCGATCGGGCAATCGCGTGATTTTTATCGATATTTCCAAAGGCCGTGGCAGGTAGCTGCTGCGCTCGTCGTCGGTGAAAGTGCGCGCGTTAGGTAGCCTCTCGTCGAGAGGCTTTTCGAGTCTCTCGGAAACACATGAATGAACGCGCATGTATGATACGCGACACGTATACGTACCGTTGTTCGGTTGACGACCGAGGTTCTCTGTTTCAAGGATCCCAGAAGATAATCAGCGAGAAACCGTTTTTTTTCTTTCCACGGGAGAACCGAGAGCGGTGCCGCGCATTAATGACTCGCGACGGGAAAAGCGAGGAATACAAAGCTGATGAAGAATGCTCCCTAGGACGTGCCTCCAAAATGAAAACTCATCGTCGAGCTGCGATAATAATGCCGAGGCGAGAAGAAGCGCGAAGATATTTATTTAGGTCGATTCATTCCCGTTGAACTTAATTTGTAAAGGGTAACACGACGTTCCTCCCTGTCTTCGATTTTCAAAGTACAGCTGCTACGCCGATGCAAGATCGACGACGAAAATCGATCCTGTCGCTCACCGCGGACGATTTATTTTCGTTATAAGTAACTTTCACTCGCGCGAGATTCACTTTCTTCTCGCGTCCAGGATGATCCGCCGAAAAGCGAACCGCATCGGATTCGTCATCGCGATTCTCCACGGCGCGATCGTGCGGCCTGCAACGTTTTGCCCGGAACGAGGCGCTCGCGCGCGTTCTCGGCGAGAGGCAAGGCCGTTTTTGCCGGTGTACGCGAATGGAAACGCTCGGTTTTTCCAGCGCCCATCGGGACGTGCACGCGACCATAATAATTGCGACTATAACGCATCCGCAACGCCATTAACGATGGTCGCATTAGCATTGCACGGACGGGATAGGTTTCGCCTTGAGATCCTCGCGACGCAGTTTCGCGGAGCGAAATGTTAAACGCGCGGCGGTATTCGCGATGCGTCGCGTGTTTACCGTGCGTAGCGGCGCGATTATGCGTGTACAAGGTGTTCCGGATTCCGTCGTTCGTATAGAAATATTAAAATTCTATACCTCCGGCTCTGTTCTGCGAAAAATCCGGGAGAACGTGGAATCGCGTCGAGAGTTCACCGGGAAGAAAATTCTGGCTAAATTCGCCAGGCGGCATCCTGCGTTTTTAAAGAAGCGTATCTGCATACACGATACACGTCGCTTCTTTAAAATATAGTTGGACCGGTGTTTACGCTTTCCGGAAATTTTGCGCATTACGGAAAGTGCGGCGCTTTAGACGGAAATTTAAAAGGGAAAATAAGAAAATAAGTCTCAAAAACGAGAAATTACGTGTATAGGTATAGGTATCTTCTGGCCGTGCATCGAAATAAATTAGTTACTTCGTACACGTCACAATTCGCATTCGCCATCAGAGATTTATGAAGTGTGCCGAGGACTCGTGTAAATTAATAAATAGCTGCGAGCCTTGAGCGATTCGGACGACATTAAAGATAACGTTCGTTTTTCACGGGAAATCTAGGGACGCGCGTAGATCGATCTTGATGTCAACGAAGGGCGACCAGGGAAAAAGGCGAGGTACACATTTTGGTACCGCGAACGCACGAGCGGTGCGAGAAATCCGATTTATCTCCATACAGGAAGAAATTCATACGATCTGCCGCTCCGGAGCCGTAAATACGGAGCCTGGCCGTAGGGATCCAGGGGGGGGGGGGAGGGGGGGACCGAGACAAACACCGCGAGCAAAGGGAGCTGGTTCGCGCTTTAGTACCGTCGACGCAAAGGCAAGTTTTTGCGGCGCAGCAACGTCGGGAGAAACGAGGGAAGAGAGAGAGAGAGAGAGAGATCCTCTCTCGGTTCGGGCTCGCGAATCCCGCGCAGCGCAGCGCGCGGCGCGGCGACCTACTGACCTGGAACCCCAGCATCTCGCGCTATCGGCTGATCCAATTTTCCGCGTGTCGTTGACTCGTTCCCGCGCGTCAGGACGCGCCGGAGGGACGTCCCTGGTAGTCATCGATTTCCAGGAACGGGAGCTGCGCCCCGGTGCGCGGAGCTAAAATCGCGCGTTCTCGATTCTCCTGCTCTCGGCTCTCCAAGATCTCGCGGACGTCTCTCTCTCTCTCTCTCTCTCTCTCTCTCTCTCTCTCTCTCTCTCTCTCTCTCTCTCTCTTCATAAATCCGTGGCGAGCCTCGAGCGTGCGGCGCGTTCGTCGCGCCGAGGATCGTGAGGTCACGGAAACTACGCGGGAATCGCGGGATCCTCCCGCTGGACCAGCAGCAACGGCTGCTGCGGCGCGGCGGCGGTAGCGGCGGCGGCAACAGCAGCAGCAGCAGCAGCAGCTCGCAGTCGATACCGCGCCGCTGCACCGAGGAAACGCGAGACGCGCGCGACGGACAGGGGGGGGAAACCGAACAGAGTAGAGCCTCTCGGAGTAGAGAGTAACGAGAACCGTGCTCTGGATATTCGATATCGGGTCGCCCGATCGAGCCTCTCCCGCGGTTCCGCGTTACTGATCTCTTCGCTCGACTCGCGCACAACCGAACTCGAAGTAGAGTCCGTAAAGTGGCTCTCGATGACCCTAATACTTGCCGCGCGCGAGATGAAGACGTTTGCCCGTTCCGTTTGTTTATTCGTTGACTTCGTCGCGGAAGTAAGCCCGCAGTGATACGGGAAGAGGGGAAACGATATTACAGAGAAGTGTCGAAGTGGTAAGACGAATACAAAGAGCAGGATAATGGGAGGAAGATAATGGTAGTAATAAAAAGCGCAGAATCGGAGTTATAGGGTGAGAACAACGCAGTGACAGAAAGAACGGTAACAATCGCAATGCGTTTGTGGAATCGTAGCAGACGCAAAGCTTGACTCTCAAGAGTCTTTAAATCTGAAACGGAAACGGGAAAAAATCTCGGTGAATGCAGCAATGCAATGACATTATACATAACGATAGAAATAATGTTCGATAGATTCGTGCGTGTGGAAGGAAAAAAGAGGAATATTACGGAGATATCTCCAGATAGTCCAGATAGAAATCCGACCAGAAGGTCGTTGTTCGTCGTCTTAATTTCTGTTCTGATATTAAGGGTCTTAACTGAAATAGGGACGCGATAAGCGATATCTATATTGATTACGATTCTGGCGAGGTGGAAAGAGTCTCGAAATCTCGGGGACCATTCCGAGCGTCACGTTCGTTACAGTTTCTTAGAGACCGTTTCATTAGAAACAGTCAAGGACGCGTCTCCGGATTGTCCCCGAAGTCGTTTTAATTCGCGCGTCAACGTCCACGAAGAAAATAACACTTCTTGAGACTGATTGGCAACAAGCTCCCAAGCTCTAATTTGGACAATTCACCTCGCTTTGTTATCCGCCCACGGCGTGCGACGACACGAACACTTCCACACGCTCCGACGCTCGCCTACATTAATTAACCAGTCGTCGGGCATTTATCTGTCGCAAAATCAGCTTCATATCGAAGCGCAGTTCAAGTACGAACGAAGATGAAATTAGATGTGCTTTTTTCGCACGGACCTTGATATCAATCGCACTTTGGCGTCGAGAATTATAATTCGCGCGTGAATTCTTTACTTCTGTCCTTTTTTTAAAATCATTTTTCTTTCTCTTCTCCGTCATACTTTGGAAATATGACACTAACATATTTTGATTTACCATCTATTGCAATTTTAAGTAAATTGTGCGTTTATAATATCTACGTTTTAAACTTGGCGAGCCATCTTTTATCTATAAGTGTTCTTGAATCAAATTGAAGTTGAGTTTTCGTTGAAATGCTGAGATAGAGATCATTTAGTTTGATTTCTTACATTAAATACCTTTATACAACTTATAAAAATCACGAGTCTGTCAAAGTAAAACAAAATCACTTGAAGTTAAATAAAGAATGAAATTTGCATTTGCATTATTGACATCCTTGAAACTTTGCTCCCGAAGTCTTTTTCAATTTCACTTACCAGCAACCCAGAAACCATCAGTCCCTCGACACGTTTGTGACAGTTAAAGAAAAATCAACTTCAAATGGATCCAATGATCCGTAAATAAAAGCTGGCTCGAAATGTACGGCTGTGTGTATAATTAACGAATGTGTTAATTTGTTACAGGTACAGTTAAGGAATAATCGCCGAAAATGACTTGCGTGTCGCAGTGCGCCAAGTATTTTCTCTGCTTCTTCAACTTCGTCTTCTTCGTAAGTATACAAGTTTTCACGATAATAATCCAAATCGAAATATGCACTCCCTACGTTCGCGAAACGCCGTGGAGAATAATTCATCGATATTGCGATATTAGCGACGATTAATTATCCGGTGGACGCCGTTCCTCGCGAATCTTCACCTTGGGATTATCAAAACATTTCATTTTATAAGTCCATTATATGCGCAGTATCAAAGAGTTAAGAAGGGTTAATCCGTTAAAGAAATACGCGAACTTTCACGGCGAAATGTACAGCTGAAATCTTCTCTCATAAAATAATCCCTCGATTCGTGCCGTTAGAGCTTCTGGTTTCTCAGACGTATTACGATATCAAGAACGAACGGATGAAATAGGATCGTTTCGCAAAGCACACCAGTCGTGTTCGATAATACAGATTGATAAAATGTGACGAAAGCTCCTTCAGTTATCTCTGTATAATGCAACGTTCAATTTGCATGTTTATTTTATTCTGATCAAAACATCTTGTGACAGTCGATCAAGATTCACGTAGTGTGCAATTCATGGAATCAGAAAGAGAGTCCTCGGGTACATTTGATAAATCCAGTCTGTCGAACACGAGCGGTACGCGTAAGAGCTGACCTATTTCGACGTGTAACGCAAAAAGAAACTTCACGTTGCTCCTCGACGTCACGATACAAGGCGCGTACAGTTAGGAACCGGGAGCCTTGAAGTAGACTTATCAAATTATCACGAGCAATACCGATCGAACGGTCGTCTCGGCGCGTAGAGAGGCGATCGGCGGAGTGAGACTTTTCGCAAAAATCCACTCTGCCTGCGCCTCGCCCGCCAAGGCAAGAGCGTTAGGCCTCTTTGCCTTCTTCGGCGCGGCAGCCTTGAGGTCCACCAAGCAGAACGGAAACCCACACATTAAAGCCCGTGTTTTACAGATCGCCGGAGGAGCGGCACTGACTGTCGGGATATGGCTGTTCGCCGACAGGAGCTCGTTCACCAATCTCATCGGGAAACTCGATCAGTCGGACTTTCTGGTAAGGTTCACGCGAACAAATCAATCCGCATTATAGCGACATCGCGAGAAGGAGAAAGAAAGGGGGAGGGGGAGGGGAAAGGGAGACCAAGGCAAGTGCTTCACGCTTGTTCGTCCGAGCGTTTTTCTAGTTTCTTCTACCTTGTTTTTCGAGGAAGTCGTTAATTGACATTGTGCGCAGCCACTTGCTCGTGCGATCGTGCGTACGAGGCGACGCGGGCGAATTGGCCGAGCACCAAATATCCGACGAGACGCTCCGCTTTGCACGAAACGCAGAGAGCGGCGTGTACCTAAAACGTGCGCGACACGTCCAAAGTTTGACAATTTAACTTTCAAATCGATCTTGATCCCCTACTATCACCGAGTTTCGCGACGAGTTTCGAACAAAGCTTGGATACTTTCGATATTTAAACGAGCCGGACAATTCCTGGCGAGAATACCGGTTCGCGAACGAGTTTAAATTCCTACTGCGCTGCGTTTTCAAATTCCTACCGCGGCCCACGGCTGTTTCCTGCATGCCGTTTTGTTAAACGCGTCGACTATATTTCGCCGACGAATTCTCACAAATTTTAGGAGATATTAAACTAGACATCTCGAGAATTGAAATTGCCCTATCAGCAATTCTGTCCGCATCGTCCGCTGATTTTATTGCCGCTTCTTGAGATTCATCGCCGAAAAAATTTCGAGACAGACGTCTTGTGCCGAGTTATAAAGACGCATTAGAAGAAAAACGACTCGCGTGTATATCCTTACGGAGTCGGCTATTTATACGGCTCCAAGTTTCTCTTGCGCAATTCGTGCTAATTACGTCGTAAGTTGTTTGTTACGCAATTAGCGATAGGTGTAACGAGGAAATTCGATTTGATCAATCCAAACTGGATTCGTTACCGATTCTCGCGCGATTATCATATCGCATCAGCAAAAATACTCTGCTTTTTATTTTTACACGTTTAATTTGTACGCTTCCGCGTGCGTGACGCATACGTAAGATGATTAATGTACATATGTGAGGCACCTTGCGCCTTTTGCTGACGAATCTTTTCGTTAGCATTGGAAAATTATCTATCGCGACTTGCATTAACAAGCCCCGTGTTGTACGAGCACGTGCGAAGTGCATATATGTAACGAGAAACGCGTGACGCGCATTGTATCGTGCCATTGTCTCTAACATATGGATACATCGGTGTCACTATCGCACGTACGTATTAACATAATTTTTCTATGCTACCGTGTCGTCGGATCGATATGTAAAGCGCGCATATCCTTGCCCAGATTATCTCTATCTCTACTACCCTATTTTCTCGCCAAGACGCAAGTCTCTTATATTCAAGTTCGTTGAAATTTAACGAATAAACGTTTAATCCAAGGCGTCCACGACAAAACCTCGAAATCCAAGTGGAATATAGGAACTAGATCAGCTTAAAGATAAACATCCATTTCTTTTGGACAGATGCCAGATGTACGATAGATTCAACGGAGAATAACTAACTTGTGAGGGATATATATACGATTTTGTTTGGTTTAATTACTGTCTTATACCTTTTAATTATATGTATAATTTTTATATTATAGTTTTACTTAAATGTAAATGACCTACTTAAAGTGTACCGACTACTCGTTACGGATGAGTTTTTAAAAGTTTTTACTGCTTCGGAAGTTATTAGCTGCTTACCTTATTACGTACATTTACACGTGCGTAACGGTTCTAATTGAAATTAAGATATACTGCTTTAATTTTAATCAAAGTCCGTTAATTAAGAAATATGTGCGCGCACGCGCGCGCGAGAGAGCTGTCGGTGTCTTGCGGCTAAAATAAGACACGCTACGAAATTATCGTACGGTTAAATCAACACATTTCAAAGTTACAAAGTTACGTGTCTCATTTGACATTTAAATTAAATTAATCGTTGTCATTCCTATTTTTTTCCTACGGCATGTAGAGACCTGGCAGGATCCCAAGTTTTTCTCGCAAGAAAGTAGTATACTTTGTTCGCGTCGATGTTATTTTAGAGGAATTCACAAGGGGTGTACAAAACTGGGGGCGAACACACATACGCTATATAGGCTTTCTTTAATTACGAGCCGCTTAGCAGTACCGGATAATCTACGTTTAACGAGGTGCTTGACTCTATAAACTGCGAAGGAGAAGGAAGCACAAAAAAGAGCGACTTACCTTAAAGGCCGCGGTTAACGAGAACAATAGAGAATGGAAGTTACCACTTCCTTCGAATAATTACTACTGCAAAACCATTTCCTTCCTCCTGGCGAGTCTTCGCTCGCTTCTTATCGATGGCATCGCGACACGTATCTATTAATACATGCACCGATTAATTATATATTAATATGTATAAATTATTTTCTATGCAGATATACGGATGTAGATATTTTTCCTGCCGAGGAAAAGGCGAGTATCGATGGCAGATCGCACGCGTAGCGCGATATGCGACGTGGGTACGGCAAACGTTACCAGGGCAGGGAGAACGAGAAACGTAATTATCGGTACTTGGTCGCTGATGAGATGATTGGTTGTCACATTAGCGCAACGCGTGGGAGGATCAGGGTGCTCCATCACGGATTCGCGCGGACTCACTCTCACTAGGTGCATGCAAGGGCCGAAGCTCTACGGACGAGTTTTTAACGCGGCTCGATTTCGGCGGCCGCCTCGGTCGTCCTCTCGTTCGCCGAATATATATCGGCGTTGCGAAATCTCCTGCCAGAAATCTTTTTATATATCGCGCGTTGCTCCCCGGTGGCGGAGCTAGATAGCGGAACGCCTGCACGCGAAAAAGTAAAAGTGCCGCTTTCGTTTCGCGAGTTTCGCGCAGCCGGCGAAAGGGTAACGCGTTTCCCTGTGATAAAGCGACATTATAATTAGACCGGTCATTCATAAAAAGAGCTTACGAGGTGTCGTAAGAGATCCATTATAAAATAAGACATCTCGAGAATGAGCATGGAGAGTCGCTGAAACTAATCTTTAACATTTATACAAAGTAATATATGAGTCACACGTGAATTACTATGATTCTTTCAACCGCCGCTATAAACATCGTTACGTTGATGATAATGTCACGCGGAATAGATTAAGCGAACTCGTTTCCAGTTTCCTAGAGGCAATTCGCGAATGATAGAGACACGTACCTGGAATCGCATGAAAGAAAATGAAAATAAAATCGTAGCCGTATCGGTTTCACGTGAACAAATTACCGTTGCGTTATTAGCGGAGGCTCGGGGACGCTTAGAAAGTCGCTTCTAATCACTCTAATCGGACGGATATAACTTGCAGCCGTTATATATGCTGGCGTCTCTTAGAAACTCCTCGCGAATAGAACTCGGCTTGCGAATTATGTGGGTTAGTTGTTTTAGATATTAAGCATAATATTCAACCGTTAGTTCGGTCGTTGCCACTTTCGGAAAGAATTTTTTTTAGGTGGATTGGAAGTTAAAGTCCTCATAAAGAGCCCGGTCGAAGAGAGAGAGATAGAGAGGGGATTGTAAACGGAAACGTATGCAAGTGAAAATCTCGAGACAGACGTAGATTAACTGCCTCGTCTTGGGGTACCCTTATCACTTATCGTTGTCGTTTACATTTCCTCGACAACGATTCCGTTTTCCTCTGTGTCTGTCGCCGTCAACCGATCCCCCGGTCTATCCCGTTAATTGCCGTCTTGCTTGAGCGATATCGACAGAGAACTCGGATTCGGCTTAAATAGCCGTATAGTCTCATCTTTAGACAATGGTCAGCGAATTGGACAGCAATATCGGATATCAATCAGGAGCGTTGATAACAGCATCGTATGTATACGAAATGCGAACGGAGAAGAGGTAGAGGGAGGGGTTTGAAATTAGAAAGGAAAATTTCCTCGTAAGAGAGAAAATTCTGTGGGGCTGGCTTTCGCTTAGATATCCGTCCTCTTTCTCCCGTCGGCCACGTTCGATGTGTCCGCGTGCACGAGGGGAACAGGTATTTAGGACGTACGCCGTTAGCTCCAGAAAATGCATTAACTCGCTGACGCACGCGCAACATACGTCCGTGTACTGTAAATTCGCTAAATTAGGTCATTTCGGAGCAACAGCTCGTGCTCGACGATGGGCCGTAGAATCGTAATTCTCTATGTGCGTGTGTGCGCGTATGCCTGATGAGTCGTGTATTTTTTATTAAGGCCTCACGTTATTTTCGCTTTATCCTGGAATTACTGCGTCACCCTCTTGAAAAATCTGAAAATTTTTTTGTAGATTTCTACGTTCACTAATAACTACACTGTTAAGTTTGTAATGCCAAATTATACGCAATTTGAGTTATTTTTTACTATTCCTGTAGGTCGCCACTGCTCCTACTCAATATGCCGTTAATTTAACTGAAATAATGTTAATTTAACTAAACCAACGGAGTTAAAATAATACTGTGTTTTGTATTAAAATAATAAATTATTATTCCATTTATTTCAAAATTTTATTTAGACGATTATGAAGAGATTAAAGAAAAGGTTCTTTTTTTAAACACGAGCGTTGACAATTGAAATTTCCCTAAAGATTTCGAGTCGTTTGGTCGAAAGTATTTTGAGAATGGTCATCGTGACACTATCTCTCGATATTATATATTTTTGCAACGAAATCTTAAACTAAAATTCGACAAAAGCAAAATTTACTTAAAGTTAGCTCAAAACTGAAAAAAATGTGATTTTATTATGTATTGATTTCTCTGAAGCTTATAATTTTCGAAAACATCCTTTCCTTCAATCTTTTTGCAGCTCCAGAGCCACGGGTGCGCCGAGACACACTGTTAAATTGAAATATAATTCAGTATTACTGATGCTAATGAGTTTCTTATGGACTAATAAAGCAATAATGTACTTGCTGGATCAGCAAGATGAATGACTCACGGTGTTAGGTCGATCGTACATTTAAAACTGACGACTAGCTTACGTCGCTCGCTTATCATTCGCTGTCGCCGCTCGAATAGTTTTGATCAATCTGGCGGAACAAGCCGGTGAAACCGAACACGAGACAGCCTTATTAGTCCTTTCACCTGGTGACCTGATTTTTCGCGGCACGCTCAGCCGACAAGTGGTAGTATTCAATAAGACGTGCAATGTCGGCGCGCCTATACTAAGGTGGGACTCGTACTAAAAATACCTTATATCCGTTCAACAGGTGTTCGAGATAAGAGTGTCAACGTGCCCACGAAGCAATCCGCGGCAGGTACAAATCGCGGAACGACTTTAGAGCGGCGGGGAGCTGCCGCCTGCATTCTCGCGAACGTAAAACGATGGGTCACGCGACCGACGTGATCGTCTTATTTAACACAGCAAGTTGTAAAACGCTACGAGAGCACTTGCAAAGTATTCCCAAGTAATTTCACGGTGGAACGAGACAGCGGAATTGATCCTTCATGATTTATCGTGGCCGAGCAGCTGTAATAAAAATCGAATTTGCATTGTCAATTCGATTGACTTGCTAATAGCTGACTACAACTTCAATGCGAGGCCAATCTGAAGCGCGGATATACCGCGCGATAAATTATCTCAGGCTCGTATTGAAATTATAGTTACGAATTTGCATTCTCCAAGGAAAAATATATGTAAGTTTTTAGTATCGTAACAAGGAAACGTTTGTACCTCCTTCTAATCTCTTAGAATTGACTTCTCTTATTTCGTTAGCCCTTCAAGCCGCATTGACGCTCTTCCTCCGGAATCTTTTTCTCTTCCACAGATAGATTTTCACACGCGATGGGTCGATTAGCGCGGTTCTCTGTTACTCCGCACTATCACGGGCTATATCGGATCGGATTAAGCCTGGCGTTTCAAGTTTGCACGCATATCTCATTTACAAGATTTGCGCGAAGATACCGGCATCTCGTAAGGTCTTACGCTCTCGAATCGGCGCGTCGATTCGGGAAAGTGGAAGTGTATATCGAGAGAACGTCTCTTTCTCTCGCGTTTCTGGTTTTTTTTTTAATCTATACAATTCTCTCCTTTAACGATCCGCGAGGATCGCGGAACCGCGGAGAGTGTCCGCGACGGCCAGGCACATCGGCAGATGCGCCCCGTTCCTCGCGACGCCCCGCACAAAGGAGTGTCTATGTTTCCACTCTGATCCGCCTCGTGAAACTCGATATCTATCACGCACGGCGACAGCTTGTATGTAGGGAGCTTATAAGTATTCCAAGTGCCGTTCGCGAGCCATTATGTCATCCTCTTATATCGAGCACGTTCCCCGTACAATACTCGCGGTTGGATACTTGGCGACGAGCTCGACCTAATAATTGTTTGCGGCTACTTACGCGTACTAGCGCGTTTGTTTGTATATTACATTAAGTAAATAAATAAACAATCGACTGATACACATTAGTATAAACGCAGCTATTAACGACAAAATGCCGTCGATATTTTAATCGCGTGGAGTTTAAGATTTACGTGATTGCGTGGACGAGTTGTTCCAAGTCTTATAATCTCGTTCGTAAAACGGGAAATGATCAGAAGTAGAGCTCCGGGGATTCCGTGATTTGTAATAAGTGATCGAAAACTTCCCACCGAGCGCAAAAACTTATGAATCAGTATCACGATAAACGAGGATCTCCTTCTGTGACTTTTATTAAGTCATTTCTCTGCGATTTCTAAACAGGATTTCCTGTTCGGGTTGTATCGTCGTTTTACATTTGTTACGTTCGCAAGTAGCTCTATATTATTTCTAAAATTGTTAAAAATATTATGAATATAATATATAATTTTTATAATAATAATTATATATTATATATTAATATAAATAGAATATGTATTAGAATAAGTGTAATAAATTTAATTTTGTTGTAATAAATAATAAATGATTAATTATCTAAAGACTTTCGATATTAAAATTAACGAATAACAAGGAAAAGTGGGCTTTGAGAGTGAAATCACGCGATTAGTTGCGCGTGAGTTAATGCTATGTAACATTTAATTAATAATTTAATACAAATTATAAATACGTTTCGGTTCTACTCTGAGCAGTTGGCTCAAGTAAAGAATTTAGAGAGATAATAGGATTTATCTCTCAGAAAATAGAATTTATCTATCAGAAAATAGAATTTATCTATCGTGTAATCACGTCATATTTATCTATCACCGCGTCGCTGGAGGACTGTTCAAAGTAGGGCCGAAACGTACGATTTATAATTTATATTAAATTATTAATGAAATGTTACGTAGCATTAGCTCACGCTATAAGTGACTAACCGCGTTTCACTCTCAAAGCCCGCTTTTCCATGTTACTCGTTGATAATAAATAATTTTGCGTATCATGATGAACGCGTAAGATCTCGCCGTAAAAGAGATTCTAGGATGCTCGTAATGTTGCGCAATCTTGTATTCCGCGTTCGACGATGAATATTTATCGCAGGGCGATTCGTATTCTCATCGCATCTTTCTGTTTTGCAGAACAAAACGGACGCCGATGTTATCCAGATGATCGCCTACATTCTTATCATCGCCGGTGCTCTCACATTCATCATCAGTTTCCTCGGGTATTGCGGCGCTATGTTCGAGTCCAGGTGCCTCCTCTGTGTCGTAAGTTCGTTCTGATAAAATTCGTTTCGCTCGCAATCTCGTTTCGTTTACACATGCTCAGGCAGTAATTCAATGTAAAGTTGGTCGCGATATATGGATATTTGCAGATTGCTCATGTATTGCTCGCGTGCTTTGTATCTAAAAATAGGAATATTACGTTTTAATATGTACGGACGCAAATATATAACTTTGAATTAATGAGCGTTACGCGGTGACTTTCAATAAGAGATTCTAAAATGACGTTGCATCTCTTAATGCGTACTTTAATAGAAAACAGAGTTGTTGATTATAGCAGATATCCAGTGATCGACGATAGAGTTTGTTGAAAACAGTGCAAGCGACGTTCAAGTTCAATTAGTGATATAACGCGAGATTTTCTCGGCTTGATTTTTTTTCTCTTATTCGCGATATAATAGCGAATCCTCGAATTATTGTTGATACAACCGGGAAGAGAGTGAATTTACAAAAAAGAGAGAAATCGAAAGAGTAGAATAAATCTTCTCTCTTCAATAATATATCTTCGTTTTCGAGAAGAGCGGATTTCGTACGAAGCAATCTTGTCGTGCGTTTCCGATTTATTTCTCTAAGATCATCACCTTGCCGACGATGTCGGGCACGCTATCGGAATGGAGTTACACAAAAAGGGAAAAAAACATTTTCTGTGATTGCAGTACGGCATTCTAATCTTGCTGGTTTTAATCTTGGAGTGTGTGGTAGTCGGCCTCGCTTTTGGACTTAAAGGAGACGTGCGTATTCATATAATTATCGTATTCCGCGTTTTATTCCACATTTCTCATCAGTAAACCAGCGTCGACCAAATCGACCACAGTTTTATACAACACATATATTAATATATATTATGTTTTTATAAGATTCGTAATATGAAATTTATGCAGGTCGAGAAAGGTACGCAGGATTTCTTGAAGTCGACCCTCGCCAAGTACTATGCGTCCAGCGGTGATAAAGCTGACACGGTGACAGTCGCGTGGGACGGTATCATGAGCAAGGTAAAGTTACTAATTATCGCTAACGAATGCGTTAATTAATGATAATTAATTTCGGGCACGAGCGGCGAGCCGAATTAATGGTGCATTGATTCTTCCGGATTTCGTCTGTCTTGCATGCGTAAACGCGATTAATTTGCCAAGTGGCTCGCTAACTGCACTTGGCGCTTTGGTGTAAGTGAAAGCTGGTAATATCGCGGACGAGCTATCGGTGCTCGCTATCGTACCACTTTGCAGCGAAATTGCATATTACAAACGCTCGCCAGAATTTTGTTTTAGAGCGTCGTGATGAATTATGGAGAAAATGGATAGGAAAGTGGATGAGTTATGGAGAAACGTCACATATCTGTACTATTTTCTTCTTCAAACTCGACACTCAGAAGAAATATCATAAAATATAATATTATAAGCTTTCAATAAGCGTCGTGTTAAATCAAATTGCTAATTCAAAGAGATAATAATTTAGTTAACGTTTATAAATATACCTCTTCTTTATCCATTTATCTTCTCGGTCACGGGTTTATGAAGATAAATGAATAAAGAAAAATTTTAAAACAATCAAGGGCAGGAAAGGCATAATGTCTGATATCGATGGAAATGTTTTCAGCTCCATTGTTGCGGCGTGGAGAATTTTCGAGACTTCAGTGAGAACAGGAACTGGACTATAACCGGAAAAACGGTCCCCGATGCTTGCTGTATAAAAGAAAACGATGTTCTGAAGGATCCTTCGTGTCCAATTAATCCCACCGCGTCTAACTCATACTATCAAACGGTAAGTTGGGTCTTGCCATTTCTTTAGCAGTTCTTTTTTTTTACATTACTCAGCGTATCTATTAGCACTTAACCCGACCAGCATACTAGCATGTAATTGTTCCTCCTATACGAGCATAGGTCATACGTACGTCTATTCACGTATAACACACTTTCCCCTTGACAATTTTCTGAGCGTGACTCGACATTGGCATTGCGTGTTCCTAGTTCTCGTATACCTACCGAAGCCATCCATGAAGATGTATTCGAACAGGTTCCGTGTTATGCGTGACAGAGAAAACGTTTATACGGGCTTCGCATACGAACTTTGCGATTATTTTTAAATTAACCAACATTTTCTTAGCGATGAGATTTAATCTTTCTGATTATACCTCTTTCGATAATAGAGACAGATATTTCTGCCATTTGATTCTCAGATTAAAACTTCGTGAAAACGAGGTTGTTTACACTCGAAATTCACTTTTAAAATTCAAGTAAACGCGCGTAAAAAAATTCACTCAAATTTTCATTTTTAATTCAGGCGTCTTGTCCCCCCCCCCCCCCCCCCCAATAGAAAGATCGACTTCGAACTGGCGGAAAAATTAGTACAAGCAGCTATTTAGGATATATGTTGATATGTCGTGTGTTAAGAGTTGACACGCATGATTGCTTATTCGTAGGGTTGCTACCAGGCCATGATGACCGCCATCGAGGAGAACGCGGCGATAGTGATCGGTGTGGCCGCTACCCTGGTCTTTGTCGAGGTCCTGGTCATTATCCTGGCGTTGTACCTAGCCTGCTGCTACTGGCGTCCACAACATGGTAGGCTCGGTGTTAAAGTCAGTTACTAAATCCGGTATTAAGTGCGCAAAAGTAACTTACTTATTTCCGCTGAACTGATTTCCTTGGCCGTTAGGGACGTCAGCTCTGTTTCATTTACGGTAAAAATGTGACATCTTTGACACTTTGCAGTTTATCGATGCGTAGAACCTTCTGGCAAGGAGTAACCTCGAGAGCAGAATGTGCTAAGCTTTCTGCCAGCAGTTCTTTTGAACGCAGTTCTTTTTCCTTTAAGGACTCCGCGAATATATACCTCGATTGTGTTTGTACGTGTATATTTAATATACGTATATAACACACAACGTACCTACGTATACATGCATATATATTGTATATATACACATACATATAAATATATGTACATGCATATATGTACGTACATGCTTTCGTGTACTTTCCAACGCAATGGCGACGCAAGTTAAATCCGATGGCATCGTACCGCATCATGCGCTTCGGCCGCATTCAATTTCAGAGCTATAACTTTACGAGAATCGAAGGGTTGCGGATGAAAAAACGATTTAACGTTACACCCAATCGATGGGAGAGAGATCGCTGATCACGATGGCTGATCACGATCGCTTTCACGAGTACTACTGCGAGCCCTTCGATCGCTCGCATGTTAACGTACGAATTTCAACGGAAATAGCGTTGAGCGGAAAGCGCACAGAGGATTTCATGATCTTTGTCGATGTGAGAGCTTTAAAGTTAGCATGTGCCAAAATTACGTCAATCGCGGAATCGGTTCGCGAGTTGTCAAGCGTTTTACTTTGACACTAAAGTGCCAATGTACATATGTAAACGCATTCGCTTTCACCGAGATTATTAACGTGGAATGTATGTCGTAGTGGACACCGCGAGCAAATCGTTTTGTCGTTCGTGGAAAAACTTTCCTTTCTGAAAACGAAGAGGCTGAATGAAGGAAACACGTTTTCGACGTAAACGTCACGCGGACGAAAATATTTGGAGATTCTTTTTATATTCCGCGCGTTGTTATTATAATACTCGTCTCTGTCCGCTCAACGCCCGCTTGAACGATCTGTATCAACATTTGTATTTCAAATATCTCGTCATTGCCTTGTAACGTGCTTACTTAAAATGCTTTTGAATTCGGGCGAAATGACCAATAATGTACATATCGTACTGGAATACTCCTCGGCTGGCATCTTTTGACGTCCAAGTTCTCGCACGAAGAACGTGAAATGAACGTGAAATAGCTAAAAAATTCGCGGTAATAAAGTTCGTATTTCGGTTACGACCGCCCATCGGGCAGCTTGCTTTCCCAGGATTCTTGAACATTCGTTCGATCGCATAGTTATTTTCAATATCTCGCATTCCGTCTTGTCAATATGAACAAAAAGAAAAAAAAACTGTCGCACGATTTTCCATAGCTTTTATAAACGACCGAGGTCGATCGGTTAGTGAAAGTGTTGTTGAGTGCAGCACAATTTCACGTTCGGGTTCCCCGACGGCGAGGTGAACGCCTCGTCGCGGGTGCGAAGAGATTACCGGTGTTACACACGCGCATATCCATCTGAAATCACAACCCATCCATATTAAAGTAGAACCTTTTCTCAATTGGAAGGCATTGACAAATGGACGTTCTTTTAGCTTGTGTAGACGTATCGTCGAGACAGGCCTGGTGAGGTGCTGAAGTAAGGATGATGATTTTGATGATGGGGTTTGCTTTCAAGTAAGACGGAGGTGAAGCTGTCAGTTGACAGCCGATCCCTTCCTTGCTGCTGCTTCGCGCTGCAGCGTCTAGTTCTATCATCCATTCTACTCTACAAGCGTTCTTTCGTGAATTCTATGAGGCATGGTAGCTTTGCTCTCCACCCTTGCATGGCCATGCTGTTACATATTATTTGACAGAGGCAGAGAGCCAGATACGGAGGCAGAAAGAAAGAGAGAGAGAGAGAGAGAGAAGAGAGAGAGAGAGAGAGAGGCCCGATTGCATCGATTACGTAGACGCACCTGTAACAGGTGCAGAGCGATTAGTGTTGGTTTACTTTGAACGGGAGATTTTATATGGAATGGATATATCATGGAGCAGACGGTATCTTGTGATAATGAAAATTAGAAGTGTGCATTAATAGTACGATCATTAATCAAAAAGTCATTATTTTTATTATTTTAGTATCTATAAAGCGTTCCTCGCCGAGCGTCACTTTTTCTAAATCGCGGCTAATTTTGAGCCGATTTTTCCTTAATGGAGAACCGTTTATCACAACTTTCCAATCTTAAAGTAATATATATATATATATATATATATATATATATATATATATATATATATAAATTAAATTCTTGAGTTAATTTCAAGTAGTATTTTAATAGCATTTTAATGTAAAGCTCAGTTATATATATGTTCTTGTAACTGAGCTTTACATTAAAATGCTATTAAAATACTACTTGAAATTAACTCAAGAATTTAATTTTGTTAGCCAAAACGCTTTTCATTCTTGATCTCGTCATCTTTGTTAAGAGAAAATCAGCTTAGAATTGGTCAAGGAGAATAATTCAAAGAAAGTGTGTTCAGCGAGAGACACTTTGTATTAATAATGACGAATTATCAAATGCATAAAATGAATTAAAAGAAATAAAGTATGCAAATGGGGGAAAAAGTGTAAAGTAATACGTAATTAAACGTTTAAATATGTGCAATTGTTGTTTCATGTTTACAATTAATCTAAATGACGTTAATTACTATAATTAGACATTTTTCGAGTCCTGCATATAAAGACGTTGTTTATCAATTGTTTACGAATTAGTTACGAAGCAATAACTATGATTGCTAATAGACGAGGCCAAAATTTAGAAAATATACGAGTAACTGATCAAAGCGTTCCATCCATAAATAATGCACTTTCGTAATTCAACTAATACGAGTTTAATAATAGATATAAATATGAGCGCAGAGAGATTTTGTTTTTTTTTTGGAACGAATTATCAAATGTGCTTTTGTCGAGCCAAACAAGTATGCAATTGGGCCTGTAAGTTTCGTTTAAGCTTCAGCGTGAATTCATTTGATTTCACGGTGTTTACTCATATCCGAACAGCTATCGGCACGAGTTATTAAACATACGTGGCGAAATTCTACTCGGAATTGTGGTACGCAAGTAACACAAACATTTAACTGTTTCCTTTCTCCCTTCTCATTAGTTATAGTAGCTTAGTCAGCAATCTATTGTCTCAATGTTGCAAACGCTATACGGTACCTAACAGATACATCACAGAAACCGCAGGATGAGGTGTCTCATCTCACGTTTACATATGTAAAGAACACAAAAAGAAATACATTATTGTAAATGGGACAACGTACAATTTCGAGGAGAAGTCCATATTACCTTCATAAGAAATCGATAATATGTATGTTAGTGTACTTTCAATGTTTAACACACGCTGCTGTATACGCAAATCTGTACGTATGCGCACCGAACACACGCGGAGGGCCAGAGCCAGAAAATAGAAAGGCACAAAAACAAATATTTCAAGACTGAGAGAATTGAGAAACTAAATTGTACGCACACACTGCAACGATTTCATGCGGACCTTACGAATCGAAGATATCATTTCCTTAGCGGGATACGTGTATATATATATTTAGATAGAGTATATTTTTCTAGAGTTTCTGCGATATCTCGGCGCGTATACATTGTACAAGTGAAACGCGAAAGAAACTTCCGATTCTTTGTTCATTTCGACGAGAGTTAACCGACGAATTGCACTGCATTTTCGACAATATGATCACGCGCGTTGCGTAACGCACGTGTCAGGTGTATCGAACCAGAAATGCAAAAAAAAAAGAAAAAAAACAGAGATGATGCACAAACGATCTTACGCGTTTTCTTCCGTACCTGAACTTTTCTAGACTTAACAACGATTTAACGCCCCATGTGGCACGGAAGCGCAGCAAACTGCGATGCGAGGTAGACGTTCCAACATTGTTGCATTCCTGCAGCAACGTTGCTGCATTCCTGCCGTATGTATTTAGCGGTATCGCAATCTTCTCTCGCAATGTTTCCGCCGCAAATCTTCCGTGCCGCATGGGGTACGGAACAATGCAAAACGTATTGTTTGGACTGTCTGGGGGATCCACGTTATTTGTATAATCGCGGACCGCGTGCTGTACTGTGTGCGACTATCGACCTGACGAAGGTGATTTCGTTCGTCGTTTTTTTCCTTCTCCGGTGCCGGCGTGCGCGTACGTACACACACGAAGCCGACGGTAATCTTAATGCGGACGGTAGTTTTTACGAATACTATTTTACCATCGCTACTAATTGTTCATGCCGCACATTCTAGACATTTTCGTTTCCAGTGTTAACTTGTTGGTGCTGCTGTTGACGAGGCATTAAGAGCATGGAACTGTTGAGTAGTGCCTCCTAGCACGTTGAGCCCTTAGTGCTCCTGTGCCTTGCTTGCTTGAAACTCTAGCTGCTAGCCCAGCCTAGGCTAGCCGAGAAGCCGACAGAAAACCCCTTGACGCTTGAGTTGACGAAACGTTTCGGGAATAAAAAGAAAATAAAAAACCAAAACGAAAGATCACATTGGCAGTGACGTAGGAGATATGTGGCTAGGCGTTACGCGTTTTTCTCGACGGAGAACTCAGATCCGGAATCCATCAATCTTATATATTTTACGGTGCGTAATATATATGTAAGATTGATAAGATATATATATCTCGCGTTGCGTATCGCAAGCGGTATACGCATGTATATATATATATTACGATAAGAAGTATCCCAAAACGTCACTGTAAATCGCTAACGTTTCGTAGTTTTCGCTAAGTGTTTTGTATATTACGGAGGTACAAGCGTTTAAAATGATTGAGAAACGCGGCCGGGATACCGTGGCCGTGCGGTCCGACGATGTGAATCCCCAATTCCTTTCCTTTTCGAACTCCGGCTCTTGGTCGTCCACAAGTTAACGCGGATGAACGTTGATAACGCGACAGTAGATTGTACATACGCGATGTACGATATTACAATATTTTCGTAAAAAACGTTTTAGATGCTTGTACTCACAACTTGGAATACTCATGAACACGCAATGTTTCGTTCATCTCTCAAAACTGATAGTGGAACATTCAAGATACTCGAGAATACTTTTCTGGCACATTTTTTACATTGTTTTATTGCATTTGGCAAAAATGTTTGGTGGAAGCGCTTCTTATATGTAACACTTACTAAAATAGTCTTGCACAAAGGTCATTGTTTCAGTAGCATTCCGGCGGAATATAAGTCGGAGAGATAACGATTACGAAATGCTAATGAGCTGTTTGCTCGAGCCATTAAAGAAATATTTACTTGCGAGAGGATGTTTTATTTGAAGGATTTATTGGTTGGCAGAGACCGAAGAAGGCTTTTCTTTTCACGTAACCATTCACTGATACAAAATTTCATGATACGTTCCGACTTCAATCTGATATATGCTTCTAGCTTTATATTTTTCTTATATACATATATATGTACCTGAGTAATTAAAAATTGTCAGATATATATCAGATGTATAATTGTCTGAGAAATAAGAACGGCGCGTCCATTGCTGACAGCAATAGAGATTCGGCGGGAGCATTTTACACATACGTATACACTTTGTGAGCAAGTCACGAAGTCAGAGTGTTTATATTGAACGTTGATTCTCTTTTCTTTATCGATTGCCGTGTATGAAAATGTGCTGCACATCACTGTTCCCATAATAAAGGAAGTCAACAAAATCAAACCTCCTTTTACCTCTGGCACGAAGTATCGAAGCTATGTCAAAAAGAATATTTTATCGTACACATTTATGAATCGTGTAACGTACAATTAACGACGAATCGCTCGCATAAGAGCGATCCACGAGATATCGCACAGACTAATTGGAGGATTGAGATTCTCATTAACTCGTTTAGCTAATAGTTTAAAAACTATATGATATATAGTGAAATGCTTGTTTTTACATAATGTGCAGTTTAATTTAGAGATGAAGAACACGTTTTTTGCATGCAATATTGTGCACTATGAATATTTATATTTATTTTTAAACGTTCGCATAGTGTGTCCGTCAAGTATCTTAAAGAGTAATGTAAAGGTTCTTTTTATTGCAATCTGATCCCTACGTGAACCGCAAGTACCGGTCCAGACGAGAGACCTTTCAACAAATTATTTTTCGCTTAGTCACGGAAGAAATAAATTTAAAAAAATAGTTTCGAGATAATAACGTCTTCTTTCCTCGACGGAAAATACGTCGACTTGCATTTTCCTGCGCAACTAAAATCATTAAGTTCACAGAATCAAGTTAAACAGGGATAAATATTGCAATATAAACGACCTGATCCTTATAACGCTGTCTAATATGTAGTTCCATAATATTGAATGTATAAATTCCAGAAAAGCTATTTAAAGTCAAGAAAAAAAAGAAGACAACAGTAAAAGAACGAAAAGCCTAAGACACCAGTTTAGAAATCTCACGTAGAATTTGTGGAAGTCGAGTCAAGATTAATGTGACAAGTTTACGTATTTATTCTGAAATTGCGATAAAAATGATAATGAATTATAAAAGCGCGTGTTGTAGTCGTATGCTGTGGTATATGATAAATTTAGTTTCGCGTAAATCAACATATAATATATACACACGAGTATCTTTTTGGTACTAAAGATACAAAGAATATAAGCTACTGTGCAAAAAAAAAAATTATTTTTGAAAAACCATGTGAGATATTGTAATGATAAGATTACCAAAAAAAAAAAAGACGAACAAAACACAAACACGGCCAAGAACGCATGATATTGCTTAGTTTAAGTTCAAAGTTTAAGATATTTAGTAACGTTCAGTTTTTGTTTCGGTGCAATTAAGAATTATCATATGAAATAGGTGTATCAAGATGTATTCAAATTTTATATACAGAGACTGATACCTGACCTAAAAGTGTATATATTTGAGATGCGATTATTGATATACAGTTGTATTCCAATACATTATTATTAACTATGAGTACTGTACAATTGCATATATTAAGAATATAGTACGATTGATTTTTGTTAAGAGTATTATATGTTTTTTGTAAAAAAAGAAAGAAGCTGTATACACACAGAACCAAAATAAAAATTTTATATATATTATTCATAAATGCCAGATAAAATGTGTAAATGCGAATTATTTTCTTCTATCGATTCATTACGGAAACATATCAAGAATCAATCGATTACAAATGTGGACACATATATATGATATTTAAATTAACTTGACACAAAAACATTTTTAGATGTCCAACAGCTTATTTGTCAAATATGCTGATTATAAAATAACGCAACTTTTATATGTGTGTGTGTGTGTGTGTGTGTGTGTGTGTGTGTGTGTGTGTGTGTGTGTGTGTGTAAAAACTGTATGTCTGATAAAATCGTTGTTCACATATATTCGAAAGCGCAGTATGCGAACTCGTAAATACATCTAAGAAAATTACTTATAAACATTTTTACATTTTTTTCGCATATCTATAATGCCTTTTATTTGCAACAAGATCATAAATTTCATTATTTCGTATTCACATTTATATATTGTTCACATGTTATAAAAAAGATACTTGCCTCAATAGATTTGTATTCTATACTTGTATATAGATAATTTCCAGTGGAGAATATAATTTTACATGAAGCAGAATGTAAATATAAAGGAATTGTCGCTGGCAAGTACAGTTACAGTTGTAGTAATTTTCCGTTAAATTAAATTAAGCTACGTCGAATGATATAATCTAATATAATTCTTATGACCTAATTCTTATGATACATTTTATACATTCGTTTTAGCATATTTGCTTTAGCGGTAGAGTTTGTTGATAGCGTTGTTAAAATACAAAGCGCGTATTTACAGTACTAAACTCAGATATCAGAGATTGTCACTCACACAGGGAACATTTCGTAATATCTCTTCTTTTATCAGTCCATTTTTTTTTACCTTCGTTGGATTAAACGCGGCGAATATGTCGCAGTTTTCTCTCTCCTAAGATACCCCATAAAATGTAAATCCTCTAATGTTAGAATAGCACGGGCGAATTGTCCCGCGAATTCTTCGAGGTTTACATTTCTAGTTCATCCACGTTGGATGACTCGGCAGACAAAGGGGATTAGGAGAGTAAAGCAAGTCCTATTGAGGCGGCCCGCCCATCATGCCCATCGGCTGCATGCCTTGGATTCCGTATGGTCCCTGCGGCGGACCTTGGCCGCCAGCCATAGGCGAATGCATCTGCATCGTCGTGTTCTGGATCTGCTGGGCGGGTACTTGATTTCCCGCCGGGGGCGGGCCAACCTGTTACAAATGAGATATAAATTAATTTTGTATTCTATTGGATTGTCTTTAAAAATGTTTTATCAACGTTCGTTGATATTTTAAATTGTTATGAACAAAAACTACATTGTTTTGTTACACATGATTTATGTAATTGAGAGCCCCATTTCAAGTCTCATCGATTCATGATTATTTCATGGAATGATTTTTAATAAATAAAATGGGCCAATAAATATATCGTTACAAGCAATATTGGAATATCACCATTAGTCTCACACTGCATACGTTACGAAAATTAATTAATCTCGATATATATAGAATAAGAAAAAAGATTTACTTGATTTCTTCCTTTTAGCGTCACAATCTAATAGTTTTATATAAATGCACTTGAGGTTTCTACTGTTCATCACCTGTGGCATAACCTGCGGTTCCGTCGGTAATGTGAAATTAGCTAACAGGTCCCGTACAGCGGGGAACAACGAGCACTCCGACTGATTCGCCCCGTACTCGGCGAATCTCTTCAGCTGCATGGATGCCGCCGTAAGCGCCGTGGGAGGAGGGCTAAGATCTCGTCTCTCCGCCAGTTGCGTTAAATTCGTAGTTACGTCGTACACGAACGGCAGCACCAAGGATGGCGTCTCTCCTTGATACGGTATACCCATTCTCGTTATTTGCAACTGCAAGCGCATAAGTTTAAGGATTGATTGAGTGTAAAGTGAACCTCGACTACGACGTAAAGAACACGAATGATACTCACGAAAAATAGGATTTTGCTCCTGCAAACGTGTACGCCCTCCGTGCCGGGGGGCACGATTGGCCCAGCGGAAGGCGGGATGCGCAAACACAGCTGCACGGACCACTTCAACTGCTGCTGCTGTACGAGACCGGGAACTAGCTCCAGCTTCATTATCTGCACGAAGTCCTTCAACACTTTAAAACGCACGTTAAGCATCCTCCCGAAACCAGACAGTGTGTTGTGTTTATAAGGTGGGGCGGCTACTCGATTGTCGAAGAACTTCTCAATAATCTGCGAATAAAACGACGTTTATCTTATTTGCTCGAGTGAATTGCGTCTCGTACGCAAGGTGTCTGTTTTAATTACCTGTAACTCTTCCACATTCCATTGATCTTTATACTCCGGAAGAGAGAGAACCTTTATGTGAAGAGATTGGAAATGTTGCGGATTTAATCCGACTCTGCATTGCAAGCTCTCGGCTTTGAAATGCACTACACCGGGCTCGGCACTGATACCGGTTAACTACAACAATTCATATATATATATCAAATATATATTTTATGTTTGTATGTTTATTTTTTATCAATAGCATTACTTTTATCAATACTTTTTACTAATAGCATCAAAAATTGACCGCGAGTTGTACGATTTTGCGTAAAAAGTACTCTCATGCCGGATAGACAATTTCAAACTAATGCACATCTATGATGAATCAAATTAACTGTAATAGATACAAAACTTTTATAAAAGATTTTAATGTATACCTCGCCTCATGCATATGCTACAAGTCAATATTAATTTTATAGCTTTTTTAGGAATAAAATTTTTAGTTAAGGTAAACGCAAGTTTGCTTACGCAATCATCCATCTGGATGAAGCGTTGCAACTGTCTTCGCATGTAGACGCAGCCCAGAAATCTCTCGAGCGGCGACATATCCGGACCCGGCAAGTTGGACGGATGGATTGACGGGCAGCAAAGCAGTTCTAGGGCTTCGTGCGTGAGAAGCGTCGGCACGGCACCTGCCCAGGATCTCTGCGGTAATACCCTGGATATGTGACTACCAGTCTTGTGATCGGAGGCTTGCGGGCTATGCAACGCCGCGTGACTCGGGTTCTGTCCAGGTCTCGCGGGGGAAGGCCTCGGTACACTCGGAGATCCAGGCCAGTTGGAGGCAGCCGGAGAAGCCATGCTTTGAGAGGCCGGGAAAGGACTACCGTCGATATGACCTGAAAATCGACGTACCATTATCAACGTTGAAAAGATAGGCTTGCTCTCGTTGCTCTTGTTGTTCGACTTGATTCTCCAATAATGTTATAATTTCAAAATCAAAACTATTATTTTTTGCATTTGTTTTAAATTGTTTTAAATGCAACAAGCGTGTAAGGGTTTTAAGACAAGGAGAAAAAGGTTTGAAATTCATGAAAAACAAAACAACGAAATCTTGGGAGACGCAAGTAAAATTGTAGAGATGTAAAAATTGAATTTTCTGTCATGCGTACCTGTTTGCATGAACGAACCAGCAGGAGAATGCCCTACTTGAACATTACTGCAGGGTCCAGGCGATGATGTCGGCATGAGACCAGCCGGACTGGGAACGTGCATCGGATTCAGAGGACTATTCGCAACGAGTCCCGATCCAGGAGACGGATGTGGTAACATATTGGGTGTATTTGGCGGTAATGACGGCGGAGATGCTAAATTAAACGAAGTTGCAGGACTGCTTCCAAAACTTTGGTGTTGATTTGCCTAAAGATAAGAGTTTGAAATTAGTCTTATTGGTACTTATTGGGGCAATTGATAGCCCAATTTTTTTAGTAGAAAATTCCATTGATAGAAACAAGAAATGAAAAGATAAATCCCAAGTAACAAAGCGATAAATAAAGCGTATTCCTTGGAGGATAAAAATTCTAAGAAGAAGAATGATTTATGTATTGTCTTAGCTGGACGACTTACTTGGGATATATTTGCAGTATGAGGACTAGCCGGTGTGTGAGGATTGCTACCGGACGGTGGTGTTAGCGGTGGATGAAATCTCAGACCTTCGCGTTGTTGGGCGGGCGATTGGGGCCCGCTTCTATGATGCCCTAAGAAGCCCACGTTGCCTCCAGCACCGTCGCTGTCCATAGTGACAGGCGACGGTGGATTGTCGTCCTCCGACTGAGATCTCCTTCTAGATACCGCATTCTCGTCGACATATTTTGATAAGAATGCCTGCAACGACACGAATACGCTCATCTCGCATGACCTCCTTCAATTATTGCAGACGTCTTTTCTTTCTATCTTTTTACCTTTAAGCCTTGCGTAGGCGTGAACTCGTCAACGACATTACTTCTGTCGAAACGACTGTAAGCACCGTCGCGCAAGCTTACCAAACCCCCGCCGCGCATACGCAATTCCAAACAATACATCCCTTGATACGCTATCCTTACTAAAGTGACACATTGTGGCATTATAGTAAACGTTTGTACTGGCACTCGTGGTCTCTGTAGAGAGGAATTTAGCCGTAAATCGGAACCGAAAAAAGGCAGGTGAGCGCGTGCACTTACCGCATGCACGCATAACTGTGGGATTGATGGTAATTTATTGATCGACGTGAGCGGCTGAAGCGTTTCGTTAAGTATGTGAATTATTTGTGCCAAATTCGTGTGTCTATTCAAATGAGCTTCTAGTTGTTCCTTCATTATAGAATGCGCGTTGGTCACCGGATTCGTCGGACCTAAGGATACAAGCGAGACTCTCGTCATTACACAGTTCTCATCGAGCAAACACTCGAAATTGGATATCAACGTAGAAAACTTACTCCTACCAAATACCATCTTAAAAGCCTTGTCGTTTGTACTCCACTGTATAGTGACAGTTGCACCTTGATTTGGACCATACGCAAGAACCAGCTTGCTATAACTGTAAGACTTAACGCTAACCATGTTGCGTAAGTTGTATTTCTCTGGAATAAAGAAAGCAGGTATTGCAAATTACACAGAAACGTAAATGATGTGACTCATAAGATTTAATCGTAATGTATGACGCACCCATTTTGAAATATTCAGCTAAATCTTGAACAATCGAATACAAATGCACTATTTGTGCCCAATCGTTTAATAAGGCATCTACAGTGCGGGAGACGGTATCGGCCATACCCATTTCGTATTGAAAATAAACTGGTCTTCGCAAACCTGTAAAGATTGCACTTGAATAACTCTTCTATTAAAACAAGCAAAAGACGATGATGCATTTTATTTGCTCACGAGAGAAGATCCGATTTAACTCAGTCAAAACAGGAATTACGTGTGCCATATTTTACTTTAAGTTAAAATGGAAACATTAATTTTCATACGTTATATACACAAATATATACACAAATACATGTACACATGATTTTTTAAAAATGTAATCACAAAAAATAACTAAAAAAGTAAAAGACTTATTGACGAATTTGTAATAAATACCTCATTGTCAAATTCGTAATTTTTAACTGCAGAATTATGAAAATAATACATATTAATAAGTAAATCTTACATATAGAAACAATATCGATACCTTGTTCTTTGGAATGACTGCTGGAAAGAGGACTACCGAAAAATACAAATTCCACTGTCCAAGTTTTAGCCATGCCCTTGCCCTGAACTCTAATCGAGACACTCAGGAGTCTTTTAAGAAGAGCGTGCCAAGCACTGCTCGTAGTCATGCTCGGCAAAGGCGGAGGCAATTGAACAAGTTTGAGCACCAATGCCGTGGCATTCGCCTCAACCTGGAGACCTTGATGAGCTATCTCTCGTCTAGTAAGCTGCATATTAATGTTGAATTAAAACAATTTGTAATACGGAATAATTCGCTGTCGTGTACAGGACATCTCGAAGCGCACGTTGCTTTGCAAGAGACACGTCGTGTTGTAAAAAAAAAAATCAATGAGAAAATAAAATCTTACTTCTTGAGCCAGAGTTACGAACGGTATTCGCTCGTCGCACAAAGCGACGACATGCGCCAACTCCGGAATAAAGTAAGCCGGATGCTTTGGTCTTCTATTCTGTGGCGTTCCTACCGCGTCTGTCCTTCCTCCGACCCCGGTGCTTCTACGTTTGTTGTTGGTCATCTCCACCACTTCTGTAATGCACCCCCCATCTTGATCATTATTCCCTAAAAAATCCACCCGTTAAATCCCCCTAAAAGTAGCAGAGCAGTATGCCGATACCACACTGAACGATGCCAGATGTTAATTATTATCCGTACACTGTATTATATTGCATAACGATAACGAGCAAAAAGAATATGAGTATGTTAGTAAGAGTTAGTGAGAAAATTGATCTTAACATTCTCAGGCAGAGTAGATTATATGTACTTAATACGAGAGCACTGCATGTACGTATATTAGCTCGATAACACTAATTAAGCTAATTATAAAAACAGCTAATTGATTATTTACATGTTAATACCAGTTTTACGAGCAAAACTTTCCTCCTATTCTATCGTTTATATACATATATGTATATGCATGTGTTATAATTATATTAATCAATTAAAGAAAATGCTCGAAGTACCCGCTACAAGATCTGGTATTGACATATAAGTAAGAATCATTTTGTATAATATAATACATATAGTGTACCTATACCTATCACTAGTAATTAGAAAAGATTTAAAAGTTGCTGGAAGTCGTTAGTAAAGAAACATCGTTATATAAAATCATAGGGATTAATCCTAAATTGTATTACAAGCTACACTTACTTAACACAACATATGTCTTTTACCTACATACTTACGCATCTATGCTAAGTACAAAATAACCGATAAACTAAATTTATATACAAGTACATGCACATCTATATGAATCATTTACTTATCCATTTAATGACGAACAAATATTATAGTATTGTTAATTATTGTCATAGTTATTGATTTTAATATCTAATGTTTAGAACGAGCAAGGTTTGTAGTGTCGTTATATAAAAATGAGAAAAAAAACAAATGCAATATGTGATAAACGATAGACGTTAATATACGTAAATTTCTCGTACTTATCTTTATTCCAAGACACAATATAAAACTTATATAAATCTACTCACCACTATCGACACTTGTAAACGGGCCATGTGTAATCACAAAAGTATCAAACTCAATAAGGCTTTGGACCTTCAGATACATTTTTGGTATTTCTGTTTCAATGCTATCATCGTGCGGATCGTCTTCGATGGAACTGTGCTTCACTACAGCGAGATAGAAGGAGCACTCTATTTCACATGGCGAGCTTTCTTTCTCTTTGAACGCGACAATCTGGAATAAAGCATATCGCAAAACATATGTATAAGTACACACACACTGTAACAAAACTCAGATAAGAGTATTTTTAATTATTATCGCAGTTTTTGAAATTAATAAAAATAAATATGTACCAATATGACTGTAGGATGTCTGTGCAATTGTACGAACATCCGGTGTCGACTAATCTTAGACATAGGATGATCCGGATGATGCAAAACAGGCAAACGTTCGTGCGAGGTAGCTGGTAGATGCTGCAACGTTTTCTCGCAACGTCTCTGCGTTATCCAAAATCTGTCGAAACCAATTTTACTTTAAGTGTGCTGGAATGAGCTCATAAAAGCAAGATCGTCGCGATAATTAGTACCTCAATTCAGAGATAAGTGTCGGAAGACGCGAATGATCCCCGTTCAGCGCCGTTGTTAATTCTGGGACAAGCGGTGCGTCGTATTGAGGGACGTGACACTGTAGCATACCGGTATGAGTGTCGACTGTGACTAACAGAAGCTCAGCACGTAAACATGGTTGCAATATAGGTACTGATAGAATAGCTGGAGATCCCGCTAAGGTACCTAAGATATCATTTAAATTAATACCTTTTTGTTTCATTCTCAAATATAAGAAGCAAAAGACGAAGAAAAATATATTCTTAACTTACATTCAACGTCTTTCAGCATCGTTTGTAGCTCTTGCTTCAATTCGGATAAACGACTTCGTGTCCGGATGTAGATAGTGTGTACGAGTAAGCATTCCATCGATAATTGGTCCGATCTGATGGCTCTATGCGCTATCTCGCTTTCCTGCGCAAATTATCGTGATATAATGTTACGTTTGAGAAATATAAGCGTATTGCTTTACCTTACTACCCAACGACGGGATATGCACAACTGCGAGGGGTCTCGCAGGGTCGTGTTGATCCACTTGAACAGTTAATCTGTATCCAAGCTCTGATCGTGGATCCTTACTCGTTAATTCCCTGAAAAGATCTCATATATGAATATAAACATCCTGTGCATGTACAGAATCTTTTGCTAAATTTCTTTTAAACATGTATATGTGCACATTACTATCACTCTTACCTCCAATAAGATATGGAAAGACATTTGCCAGGTGTATATTCATCTACGTGAATATGATCGTCCAATCTGTCCCGTATCAGCCTTAACGTTTGAGAATATAAAACTTCTAATTGTAACGACTGACAAAAATAATGCAGGATATGATACACCTCCGATAGTGGATTAGTACTTTCAGCCAATCGCGATTGAACAACCTGTCATAGAGGAAAATTTCATCTCAACAATTTCTTAAACATCTTCGAGTTTATAACTTATTGACTTGATCGTGCGACAAACGTACCTGATGTACGTATCGAGTTTGCAAAGGATGTACCAATGCCTTGCCATCTCCAGTCTCCCTATCCGAAACCAAAATTTCCAATTCTAACAATCTCCATGGTACTGTCGGTCCATCACCCATAACCGTAAGAGACACCGAAAACTCTTGCTCAACAAGGAACGTCACCCTTCCTGCCTCGATCTATATATCGATAATAAATTGAATTTAATTAATGATACTTTCTTCTATAAAATAATCATAACGTAACTTAATTTATATTTGTCTCATACGTACCTTTAAATTACGCATTTGTGGTAGCAAATTTCCAGTGACCAACCTATGCTGAATAACCTGATTCAATCTCTGCAACGTGCTTCTCTTTTCTGAAGGAGTGATGGGATCCGGAGGCACTATTCTCTCCTGTTCGAAAATACAGATGTAATAATTTTTCGAGTCATATTTCTTTAAAATATAATCATTTTCTTCCGTGTACACTCACTCGAATGCAAGCCGGTAATCTACCGTACGTTCCAGTGGTAAGTACTTCCACGGCTGCAGGAATATGAAAATTCGGAAGTCTGGCGTGTACCAAGGTTTCACGAGCCATCCTCGCCAGCATGTCCGCGGTATCGACAAAAAGCAATGACTGCTTATCTAAAAACGCCATTATGTGCTGAAAGGAAGAATACATTTATTAGATTGTACCTTTTAATTAAGTGGCTACAGGACGTGTGAAATGTATATCTTACCGTAGATTTGTCCACTTTAGACGCGCTATTCGCCCATTTTACCAGTGCCAACAAACGAACGTACAGTTGCCTCGTTCGAGCGGAAAAATTATAAATTTCAATTTTGCGTTCCATGTCCGTTTTACGAGGTAGACTAAACAGAACAAGCCACAGATGCAAAAACATAGATCAGGTTGCAAAATGTTGAGGTATACTTGTCGACATTCCATATTTTGTACGTACAGTTCGGCAAGGACAGTGAGTTCATGATACGTTCGTTGTATGATAAAATCTATGAGCATGCCTAAGGATATAGATCCACCACGATTGCCTTCCTGTGGTATGTTGTTTGTGACAGGAGTTTGATGACCCTCTAGAGGTACTGGCGCCATTTTGATATCGCTTTTGATACAAAATATTTCAGCTTGATGTACGTATACCTGTAGATATCTCCTCTACAAACGACAAAGATTTTATTATTATTTTAAAGATATACAGATAGATAATACATAAAAATATTTGTCAATTTATTTAATATATTTTATATTAGCAGTATAGTACATATGTCTTACATCTTTAAACATTACTACTCAGTTACTATTATTTTTAAACATTGTGACTCGGTTACAGAAACATGTGCTTGTAATATTTTTTACAAAAAAAATTATGTATACCTAATGACTCGGAAGAAAGTTTGATATCTTTGTGTGAAATACACTTTGTGTAAATCATCAGTTTTACCCCAAGCGACTATTCCTGGGTTAGATATTTAAATTGACATTGAAATTAAGTTGACACTTATGAAATAAATTTTAACTTAACGTAATTAATAAATTACAGGTCTGTTCTATTAAGCTGAACTTGCAACAGTTCATCTTTTCTCCTTTTCTCTCTTTCTATGAAAAGAAAAAAGGAAAGATAAACCATGCAAGAAGTTCAGCTAAAAGAACAGGCCTTGTTGCAATAAAATTGCATCAGGAATTAATGTATTCTGATTGGGATATAAAAATCATCTCAGGTGATTATTCCTAGGTTAAATATTTCAATTGACATTAAAATTACATTACGTTTACATTTATGAAATAAATTAGGTTACAATAAATTAGCATCAGGAATTGATGTACATACTCTGATCGCTGTAAAAACCACCCCAGGTGACTATTGCCAAGTTCAATATTTAAATCAATATTAAAGTTACTTTAAGTTGACAATTTATTTTATAAATTTCAACTTAATATAATTAATAAATTATGTTATGAATTTATATCAGGAATGATGTGCTCTGTACAATATCCAAAGTGTTTCGTCTCGATAGGTGGTGTGCCAAAAATAGTTCTAGAATAATGCCACAAACAATACTGCAACACGTAACGTTCCGTTACCTCAATTTCTTTTTATTTTAGATTACATTCACGCCTTTATTCCACTAGTTGATCAGCATTTCAATTCTGGTTAGCAGACAAGTACCCACTCCGTCCTAATGACGATATCTAGTATCTAGCATAATTCGAAAGTGCAGTCGACGCTTCCTTCAATTCCGCAGCACGGAGAACGAGAGCGAGCCGCTTTCCGTCACAGCCTCGTGGCACGTACATTCAATTCCATCACGCTCGATATCAATATTCACTGGCACATCAGTTTAACAGCTAAATAAATGTACAAAGGTACTTATACGGCAGAAACGACCCGAAACGGCACGAGACAGCGCGGCCATTATTCTCGGAGCACGGAATAGGAAAGTAACAGAAGGGAAATACCAGATTCCGTTTCGGGCGGAGAAGAAAAAATATCCACGGAGATGGGAGAGAACTTGATTGGCTGTGCCATGTTGAAACTGTATTTTAGGCTGAAAGTGGCGGACAATGTCCAAATTCTTCACAGTACGTATTGGGTCTGTTCGCGTTGCTTGCACTTTTTGTACTCAGCATCTTCGCTTTCTCTCTCTCCAACGGCCGAATATATATTTATCTCATTTCAAGTGCAAAAATGTTTGGGGATTTCAAGCAACGCGAACAAGCCTATTGGCTGCGTTTTGCCGAACCTCTGCTTATAGCTAAGGCTCGGTTTCACCAACGTGATTTAATCTAATCGGTCGATTAAATTCACTCTTCATCTCTTTCTAATTGTCCCTTTAGAAAGAGACAAAGAGTGAGTTTAATCGACCGATTAGATTAAATCACGTTGGTGAAACCGGGCCTAAGCGCAAAGTAGCAATTAAGTGTAATTGGTTGGATCCAAAGGTAAGAACCAATCGCATTCAATTGCTACTTTGCGCTTAGCTAAGCAGAGGTTCGGCAAAACGCAGCCATTGGCCGCGTTCAGCAGACACAACTGTTGAGTTCGTCTTATCAACACTCTGCGTTGATTCGTTGGTTCTAAAAGTAAGAGCCAATCACGTTCGACTGCTACTCAGCGGCTTGGTCTGCTGAACGCGCCCATTCAGCGACTTCCGGAAAGCGCGAAATTTGAATTAAATTTTCGACCATTGCGACGAGATTTACCGGGGATAGTTTCGAGAATTTTACAATGGTATGAAAAAACGCACCTTTGAAAAAAAAGGCAGATTGTATAAATTAATATTGATAAACATTTCATACAGAACTGTTTCACAGTTCGTTATTATTATTTTGTCGCAATAATAGGTTTATATTAAATACAAAATTGCTATTATCTTTTTAATACATTTATAAAAGTGTCCCGTGGTAGGGAAATCTTTCCTATCATCTTCATTTTCTTCTTCCCCACCGCTTGCTGCGCCAGCAATTTTTTTCTTCTAGTAACATCACCGCCGTACTGAGAAAGAATTAAGAAGCAAAGTTAGCGAAGCGAAACCCTTAAATTAAAAGTCTACCCTTATTGTAAGATACATGGTGTAAATTTACTCACTAATTTTGCTGTCACGTCCTTTTTGTAGGGCTTTAAAGTTTCTCTCGCGATTACTTTAGTCCCCACTGCCGCTTGAATCGCTATTTCGAAAAGCTGCCGAGGAATGGTTTCGTGAAGCTTGACGCATAGCTTCTTGCCTGTCTCAGATGCTTTCGATCTATGTACAATTGTGCATAATTCTTCTACCAATTTTCCATTTAGTAGAACATTCAACTAAAATTTATACATGATTATATACCAAAAACAACCCATCGAGAAATAAAAATTGCATGTAAAAAGCGCACGAGGATAATTTGTCGCAAAAATGATCACCTTCACTATGTCGGCCAGCTCATAATCATAATCCTCATAATCGAAACTAGCATAACCGGAACTTATGCTCTTTAAGCAATCGTGAAAGTCAAGAATCACCTCGTTCAATGGCAGCACGTATTGCAACATGAATCTGTCACCGCCAATGGTCTTGGTCAGTTTCTCAACTCCTCGCTTTTCTCGGCAAAGGGACATAATTTCTCTCATGTACGTATCTATACATTATAAAAAGTAATGATTAATCTGCAAGTGTTAAACAATAAAAAATGAAAATAAGAAACAGTCGTCGTGAAATCGCCGATTAAAGTATTTGAAAATGTATTTTTAGTTGCCGTCACCTAATATATTCTTAAATTCTGAATGAATTAAACTATACTGCAGTTAAATCGCAAATACCTGGCGTAATGATGGTTGCGATAATCATAGGCTCGTAAAATTCGCTAACAATCTGGGGGTCCGGAAAATGCAACGGATTATTAAAGATCACTGTGTCGCCTTGATACTTAATTATATTTTTGCTGCCAAAGATCTTTGCTTTGTATGTCACCGCGGGTGCCGTAACTATCGGCTGCGCCCCATATTCCTGTTCGAGACGCTGAATAAAGACTTCCATGTGTAACAAGCCTAGAAAACCAATTCGCCATCCCCTTCCAAGCGCAGCGCTGCAATTTTTTTTTTTTTTTTGGTCATTCTTTTTTATCAACATGTTTGAACATTATTCGTGCAATTCACCATTCACAGACAACATTCAGAAAGCGATTTCACTATGCATTACGAATCTTACAAATGGCCAAGGTAAAGTATTTTACCTTGACTCTAAAGTGACATTTACAGCGCTGTCGTTTAAAGTAAGCTTGTCGATAGCTGCTTGCAGAGAGACGAATTGCGACTGATCCATCGGATATACACCCGAGAACACCATTGGCTTTGATGGTTTGAATCCTTCTAAAGGCTCGACGAACTGACTTCGCAGATGTAAAGTGTCGCCAATGTGAGCCTCCTTAGACTTCATATTGCACGAGATAGCGCCTACTTGTCCGGCAAATCTAAATTACATCGAATAAAGATCAAAAGACTCTCTCATACATATCTATATATATATTTAATTCAGAAAATTAAATTTCTTTCAGTAAAACAAGATTTCAAGAGTCATACTCACTCACATTGTCTTCACATTTTCTGCATGAGGTCTGAGAAGAAAGATATTTCGCACTTCGTACGATTTCTTCATGTGTGCGGAACTAATTTGTTTACCGACTGACAACGCACCATCCTTGACATAAATTAAAGAGATTGCCCCTTTATGCTTGTCGTACCAACTGTCGAATATCAGTGCTCGGAAGGGCTCATCTCTGGCCACCGTCGGCGGTGGAATTCTTTCGACTACAGCATCCAGAACTTGATCGATACCAGTGCCTAGCTTGGCAGATATTTTAATAACGTCCACTTCATCCATATCGAGCAATATTTGCAACTGTTCCTTGACCTTCTCCGGATTGGCGTTCTTCAAGTCCACTTTATTGATCACCGGTATTATCACAAGATTCTTCTCTCGCGCTAGATAATAATTGGCCACCGTTTGCGCTTGGACCCCATCGTTAGCGTCGACCAGCAGAATGACACCTTGACAGGGAGCCAGCGATCGATAGACCTCCGCCGAAAAGTCAACGTGGCCCGGTGTGTCGATGAGATTTAGGAGGTACCTCCTGCCTCGATATGAATGAAATAGAGAAGCCGTTTGCGCTTTCACAGTGATACCGCGTTCTCTTTCCACCTGCAGATTATCCAGGACCTGCCTGCCAGAGTTCGCCTTTATAGCCCCCGTTAATTCCAGCAGTCTGTCCGCTAATGTACTTTTACCGTGGTCGACGTGCGCGACTATACTGAAGTTACGGATGGCTTCAACTGGAACATTGTACTCTACGTCGGATGTCGCTTCCTTGGAGAAACGCCTGCTCGACGAATACGTCCACTTCCTAAACGAATATATAGAGTTAGTTGAGCGCTTCGTGGGAGTTTCCTTGCTTTAAAATTAAGATTCTTGTTGAATAAACCGTCACCTTTGCGGCTTGAAAAGTTTTGCATTGCGAACGGTACGGATGATCTCGGTGCACAATGAATTCAAGATAGCATTACGCATTTTTTATGCGTGTTATTATCAAGCGAGATAAGCCGGCTATACGACAACTCTTGTCACATTGTATTCCAAACGATTTGTAGCATTGTCTTCTTTGTAAATATCTTAAGTTCTCTGAAAAGAAACGAGGTTATACCAATGTGTAGAATAAGGTTTCTGTTCTTTGTAATTGCAGAACTTCCTGCACTTAAAATGATGATATTGGTATAAATATGTTAAATATTATTTGTCAAATATGTTAAATATTATTTGTCAATTTCCGAGTCTCTTAATTTATGTGATTTAAAATTCCGAATTTTGAGTAGAGTAGAAATTTTTTGGAATTTTTTAATGCAACCTCCTTGTCGGTTTTAAGTATTCTACTGATACTTTATATATCGATTTTTGACTTTCTTGATTTTCGGGATTTAAAATCCCGAATTTTTCGAATCGCAAATCGCCAATTTTTGAAACTTTGAAAAAAATCCAGAATTTTATATACTGCAAACCTCCTTGTCGATTATGTTCTTCTGATATCTTATTGATTTTCGAGACTTTTGATTTTCATGATTCCGCGAAGTCCCAAATTCTCAGAATTGTAATTTTTGGAACATTGGAAAATACTTGAAATTTTAGATAGTGCAATCTCTCTCCTTATTATATATGTTTTCCTGATACATTATTAAAAATTAATTTATATTTTTGCATTGAAATTTTTTAACTTAAAATTCTTAAAATTGCATGTTTTATAATTTTTGTTAGTGTATATATAAGTGTATGGAAACGGTGTGGAGGAATATTTACAAAATAAATTGTTTTTATTAATGCATGTTTTAACTTTATATATTTAAAAAATCCAAAATATTATACATTATCGATTATAATTATTTTGTCTACTATAAAAACAATTATATATATAAAATATTCCAAGATTATATACCAATTAATTTAAGTTACTGTAACTACAATTATCATGCAGTCATTAAATATCGCGATTCATCGAGTAATTTATTAATTTAACAATTTTGAGACGTCCCTTTAAAGACAACTTTTTAATTAACAATAAACAAATCTAAATAGTTTTTCGAAAACCTTTATCCACCTTTATCCGACGAGTTTCGGAACGCATAAATTCAAAATTTGTTTTCCTCGCACTTCCTCGCACTTTCTGCTCTCGAAACGAGATGGGTGCAAGTTAAATGAGCGAGCGTGACAGCCGGCAAAATTGTAAATATACTTTAGCGTTTGTTTTTACATTTATTTTCGAATTACATTACAATCGGTCTGTTTATCTTTTGCCATAGCATAATACTTATATGTTTTAGATAATTTAGATCCACATTCCACACCGAGATTTGCTGAACACTGCAAAACCGTCGTCGCAATTTTCTTAAAAATCGTAAGAAATCTTACAATCTTTCTTCACGACGATATACGTGTGCTCGATGCTTTCTGCTCCTATTTGACACGCCTGTTTACAGAGAATGAGTACGCGCGACACGGAAATTTGCGGATTTCTCGACGTCAAGTCGACGGGAAGCAAATACGTCACGCAGAAGGTGAGGAAGAGAGCCTTGCCTCTGTCGAAGGTGTGGAAACGATCATGGTGCTCGGTGAGGAAGCTCGGTGAGGGACCCGACCTTGGCCTGCTGGTGCAATTTGACCAAAAGCTCGGCTGTCGCGGCAGCGCTTTAAAGCAAAACGAGAAGGACAGTTCTGTGACGCTACCATCGAGCGCCGTTGTGCATCGCATTCGCTCCAGAACGAAGCAATTTGCGTTTAGTATATCATCGGCAGTGGACAGGAAGCCGCTATTGTCGCTGTCCGCCAGATCGGAGACCGAGACACAACGTTGGATGGCGGATATCAGACACTTATTGAAGCCCAGAAGGCACTGCTGTACGGAGAGGTCGTACAATATATCCATAGTTGACAACCCACATTCAAAGGCGGCAGGTTTAACCGGTTGGTGTAATTGCCATTTGCGCTAGGAGTCTCCCTGTCGACTTTGTCTCTGATTATCAATGTGATTTTCAGGTTTATACGGAGATCTGATTGCCAATGAGATTGGAATTTTCATCAGAAATGTTCACACCGGTGAGATAGCCGAAACTTTTGAATGGAAGGAATTCACTCAGTTTCATTTAATAACAGTGGGCCGTCCAGAAGATGTGAAGCGTATTTGCGTAATGCACACCAGCAAGGAGTTTAGCTGTGGCGTCGGGGAACTCCACGTATTCTGTCTCGATGCTAATAAATTGCTACAAGACTTGGTGACGCAAGGTCGCGGTCCGAGACACCGACAAAGACTTTTACATTCTAATGGTGATCTTGAAACGGTGGCACATGGTGGAATCGGTAGTCTTCCCTCACAGCTAAAGAATAACGCACCACTCTGTGTCCTTAATACAGATGCCAATTGGTACGTATCATATGCAGAAAATTAAATAACAGTATTACTTGCGTGATGGTACATTATTAAATCTGACAAATATGTGAAAAAAAAAAAAAAAAAACAGTTTAAGGACATCAATCGGCACTAAAGCTGTGGAAAATATATATCAATCGGAACCCAATTTGATGTACAGTGAAAAACGGCATTCCTACAACAGGGAGTCCAATATCTCTATTGCCTCTGGAATTTACGAAGAAATTAACGACGACGTTTGTTCACCTGAGCTGAAAACGTCACTAACGGGTAAAATTCCGTGCAATTTGCAAATGAAACCTCCGGCACTACCACCACGACAGAAGCGGGGACCCGAGCACACGAAGGAAGATAGGTATGATTGCAATTTTATTTAACTTCAAGTTTCTCCCGAGAATGACGCTAAATGTAAGACTAGAACAATTAAAAAAAAAGACTATCTTTCTTAAAACAGGGTGGATATCGAGCAATATTCTCATTCAGAAATTTCCGACCATTTTAAAGCAAGGCTACAAAATACAGTATGTACGCAAGAAACTACTTTCATAGACCATTCCAGCTATGTTTCGATGTCACCACAATTGAGAGATCTCAGTATGCCCGAGTCGGATATCTCGGAACATTCAAAAGAAAATGACTACGTGACAATGCGATAACGTTATGTGACATAAATATTTGACGTAAGGATTATAAAAAATCTAGTGAGTAACGGAAAGTACAGATAGGAAATATATGTAAAAAGCCGTCCAAAATATATTACCTTATCTCCTTTTGTATTCTGTACTAATATATGTATATAAAAAATAGTTTGTTAAAAAGCTTAAAAACCTAGATAACGCTCGATGACATCTTGCATATAAAACTATTATACTCAATATTGTCGAATCGATATATATTTTTATATTTGTGTAAAAAAAGGACAAAAGCAGAAAATTACATCATAAAATTTTTATAACAACGGAATAATAAATTTAATGTTAAACTAGATAACAATTGTACAAGGACAATGGTTTTTAAGCCATGCCTTATAATTAGAGCGCGAATAAAATACTACTTCCATACATAAAATTTACTATAAATTATTTTATAAGAGTTTCAGAATATAGAGAATTATAACAAATATTTTGCACTCAAACGTTTGCGAAAGTTTGATATGCGCAAATACGTCTCATATTTATTTTATACATATATTTCATTTTTAATATGCAATAGAATACTTACATAAAAAAGGAGCTTAAAGAGATTACGTATTATTAACTCTAGCTCACCACATTCGGTCCAGTGGACTGCTGAATATTTTTCGATTTTCTAGTTCTTATATAATAACACAAATTTCTAGTCTTCTTATAATAAGTTCAGTTCAAACGCAAATAATTTTCTTGACCTGCTATTTTATCATGAACATTTTATTCAGACTCTATTTCCAATTCTTACATCACAAGCTTATAAATATCAATTAGAATGAAAATGACAATGCGACAAAGTCGAGCGGTCTCACGGACCGAAGTGTGGCGAATTAAGGACTCGAAAATAATTGTGGCTAGCTAGGGTTAATTTACGTATGCAAAAATATCTATAATTTACATTTGAACGATCTAATTACTAACTGATATCGCAATGAGATGTTCTTATACATCATCATCCATCATAATAAATGGCACAACAGCCCAAGTTAGACTTTCGCCTCCCTCAAGAACAAGAGAGCTACTCAAATCCGACCTTGAACTCTCTTAGACCCGATTGCATCAACGTCGCCTAACTTTAAATCTTTGCTTAACTCACTCTTCGTTTCTTTCTAAGGGGGACAGTTAAAAATGCAACCGGGCCTTAGTTTCTTGATGATTTCGTCGTATTTTAATTTTCATGGAAATAGATTACTAGCTCAACACTGCAAGAGGGTAATAAAAATAAGCTGCGTATATTTATAGTATGTTCTTTATAGCAGATTATATAAATTGATGAAATGTACAAATTAATATTATATATATGCCGGTTCCAAACGGACTATTAGGGCTGCGGTCCACTTGACGCAACAAATGCTTTGAAGCGTTCTTCTTCTCCTTCTTTCTTCATTAAAAAAAAGGAGAAGAGGAATACTTCGAAGCATTTGTAGCGTCAAGCGTGACCGTAGCCTAGGTTTGCCATTACGTTCTCAAGAAGTGACAGTCGAATCCGATATTTTAGGACGGATTTAAATCTAGACACAGAAAGCAGACTCGCAACTCTCTGCTCTCTAATCGTCACTGTTATTATACAAAAACGATATCAATAAAATTAACAAATATTATATTGCAGTCGGAATAGTGACTCTTATTATACAAATTGATTCTCTCCTCTATTTCTTTTTAGCAATTCTTTCGGAAAAGTAAAGAAGAGCTTAACTTAGGCTCGATTAATTTTAATTATTTTTAAGTAAACTCCATTTTTCGGTGATAATATAAAATTTTCACGCAATACTAAAGGTATTTCCGTTTTCTCGCAAGCCTCGACTTTGTAATTTCGTAGTATCTTTATAAGCCCAAGTTTAATTTGATAAGTGGCGAAGCGGGAACCTGAAAATAAGAAACAGTAATCAGATTAAGGTCCTCGAATAAAAATTTTTCGGTTGAAAAACGGAACAAAGAAAAATGAAAGACGACTTATTTCATCGTACCAATACAATTCCTTGGCCCTTCGCCGAAAGGTAGATAAGCCATCGGGTGTCTACTTTGCACAGCTTTTTCACTAAATCTTTCTGGATCGAAAACATCTGGCTCTGGATAAACACGCGGATCACGATGAAGCGCGAACATGGGAATCCATATCTTTTGACCCTTCGGTATACTGACTTGGATGTCGTTGAAAGTATAACTCGACGTCGATTTTCTCGTTAAGAACGATAAAGGCGGGTGTTTTCGTAAAGTTTCTGCAGTAAAAATAATGACAAGTTAATGAAAACGCATTTATACGAATTAATGAGTAAATTACTTTTATCAGCGATACGATTAGTCCCGGTCTACAATAAGTGTTTTAAGCCCTAAGCCTTAAGAAATTGTTCAATCACAGTTGAATTTGAGGAGAATAACTGACTGCGATTGGTCAATTTCTTAGGGCTTAGGGCTTAAAACACCTATTGTAGACTGGGACTTATATTATAGTCATTATGTTCCTCATATTTTCCTTTGATTCAATCTCTCGAAATACGAATTTTCGGGCAACGTACCTTTGAATACCTTATTCAAGTACTCCATTTTCTTAATGTCTTCGTACGTTAAATTACCATCGTACTTCGTGTATTCCTCATCAATTTCTTCACGCAATTTGTCTTGTATTTTCTGATTTAAAGCCAGCTCGTAAAGGGCGTGAGTCATCGCCGTCGATGAGGTCTCGAAAACCAGCAACGAAAAACACGAATGCTTGAGAAACCATCAAACTGTCAGTAAAATCTGAAATGTGAATTATCTTTTAATTTCCTACGTTGAATATAAAAAATTGCAACTAATTTAATTATATGATTGACATATGGTCAATTCTCGCTTATATGAAATTTAATTCCTCGCTTTATATCGCGATTTATAGAATAGAATGGAGAACATGCGCATGCATATTCTTTATTTTATAATATTTAAATGCGCGAACTCATATCTCTATCTAAAAATTTTTTGTACGACACAGCAAAGTAATAACAAAAACAGACAATATTTACCGAAATCTCCCACTTTATCAGAACGTTTCTTTAATTAACTCGCGTAGCGTGTCAATGAAATCCTTTCTAACAATATTATTATTTTCTCTGTAGTTCATATTGTCGACGACGAGACGCATAAAGAAGTCTGTGATCTCCATATCCGGCAAGATGTAGCCGAGGCCATCGTACAACAACGGTAAATAATCTTTGATTGTGTATCGCAGGATATCCACCCAGGGTGGACGAAGCACGTTTCTTCCTATTCTGCGAAAATCGCTGTCGTCGTTCGACATAGGGCATTTATCTCGATGCCGAAGGCGCAGCTGCCGATTACGTCGGTCGTGTATTTGGCCATCAGCTCGTAGCACTCTATGGGCCCGTTTTTACTCGCCAATTTTTCCATATAATCCACAAGATGGTCGGCGCACACTGATATCAACGAGAACATCTCCTTCAATTTACGAGATGTAAAATAGGCGACAGCTTCGCTCTTAACGGTCGCCATCTCTTCGGTTCCAGATTGAAAAGATGTTGCGACAGCGGCTCGGCCTGTAATAAGACAAAGACGAAATTGTAATTGAGTGAATTTCCTGATTTTAATTAGTGCGAAATCAAATTCTATCAATTTACAGAAACTTTTTTTTAGAGAAACTGCTTTAAAACAAGCCTAGTAATTTTTAATGAGTTTTGTCAATTAAAAAGTATGAAGATTGATGCCGAAATTTTCGCAAAAAGCGCATATTTAGATATCGTATAAACACCTTTTCGTGAATAGTGAATTCTGCTCTGTCGGCGAACGTGGGGAAGTCTTTGATGAGGATATCCTTAATCAAATCTGGATCCTTCGGCTCGTCTTTGTAATCGTGGTACAATTTTATTAAATAACCATTCAAGGTTACTTTTCCAAGCATGACATCTTTTAAGTTGCCGAATCCCGGTATCGGTCGTGGACCACGGACGCCGCATGATTTCCAAAAGTTGAAATTCGACGTTAAGAAATAATAGAGAGTGAGAATGACGGCGGCAATGCCGCATAGGATTTGGAAGTTTTCCATCCCGCAATTGCCGATCAATTATCACAAATGATCCTTACTGAGTGGAAGGAGAAAATAATGTTTCATTAAATAAATTTCTTAAAGTATTATAAATTTCGATAAAATTCAAGCGATTTTTCAATAAAATCAACGCCATGTAAAGGCGATGTTACATCTAATATTTCAAATGTAAAAAGCACGAGTAAATTTCGGACTGAAGATATGATATTGTAAAGTAAACAATAGAGAATACGAATAGAAACATTTGTCTGAAGTTTTATTTTGGCAATTTATATCGTTTTTAGTGTTTCAAAGATTGCAACTTACGTAAAGTGAGAAGGAATTAAGAATCCACACAAATATCAATACGCAGAACAATCCTAGATTGTTTTATATTGCGGTTGAATCAAAAGACAAATCATTTTCAGATTCGAGGAAAGAGTTATAAATATCATTGCTATTGTGGCAACGAAATAACTGTGCCAAATACGTTACGCTGTCACATTTTTGTATTCTATGCTAATATTTGTGTAACAAATAGCTGTTTAACATAAAAGAACACTTAACGCTGTCTTGCTTGAAAAACAAAACAGAATTAAGTGCTTTTCAAGCAAGATTATCATTTTCAACATGTGGCTGATAGGCTTTTACGCATACATGTTGCTGGTAGACTTTTACGCATTCATGTAAAAAATGTATAGCGAAACGTATGACTAAGTAAATAATATATACATATATATACGTAGGAAGAGTGAATACAGGCAAATAAAAAGTAGAAAATAAAATTAAAAGAATTTTATGAGATCCAACCGAAATAATAAATCTAATGTCAAATTAAGTAAAAATAATATGCGATATATTTTTCAATCATACTTACTATAATGATATGTATAGAACACAATTAAAATTGCTGAGAAAAGTTTTATATTATATATAAAGATATAATAACGTGACAATTTTTGATCATAGCAGATCAAATGCAAATCACGAATATAGAAAACGGGCTAGCTAAGAACTAAGCGCGGTAAATTATCCGCGGAAGTTTTATTTTTATTTTTATTTTACATATTTTCCAACTTTAACTGCGCGCCGACTAAATTTGTCAGACTTGAAACACAGCTCCGGTTGGAGTACTAAAATCCCCCCTACACCTAATTAAATAGATTCGATTTAATTTTTGATGCTATATGCATCTAAATAACTGTAAAGAAATCATTACGAAAAATATTACCTCAGCCAAGGTTCGAACCTGGAACCTCCTTCCTTCTGTACAAGGTGTCCAATTCAACAAGGTCTCAGTTGTCGAATGGCCTTGTGCAATAATGCTAATATAATATAACTTATAGCCTGTTTTTATTATAATAGTAGAAGTCATACAATAATCGAGCTGTTACAGATCAAGACTGTCGAAAGATTAGCAAAAGAGTATCTTAATATATCGAGAGGGAAATCGCAAGTCATGTTCGTACTGGGGATAAACTGCTGCCAACACATTGCAGTCTTAATTAATTTAACTTATAATTAGGAGAAATGTTATTTCTGAAAGTGTTAACTCTACTGTACATTAATATATGAAAGTTTTTATGTATAAAAGAACTGTAAATAATATTTGGCATCAAATATTTGCAAATATTATATGATATGTTTAAATACTTTTTATATTTACTAAATATATTTTATTTCTGATATGTAATAGAATACTTATATAAATAATACAGAGAATAAGAGCTTAAGGCCCGGGCACATAGAAAATCTTAAGCAGCAAAACGTTAGCAGTAAGAAAATCAACAGTTGGATTTGCTACCACTTATGTCTTAAGGTCTTGACTGTGATTGGCTGATTTGCTTACTGTTTTATTTTATGTGCCATGGCCCTAACTCTCTGCGCCACCATCACCACTGTTATTATACAATGGTATCAATTTAGTTAATAAATATTATATTGTAGTCGGAACAGTGACTCTTATTATAAAATTTGTCAGAGATTCTCTTTTCTATTTCTTTTTATGCACGTTCTTTCGGAAAATTAAAGAAGAGCTTAACTTACGCTGGATTGATTTTAATTATTTTTAAGTAAACTCCATTTTTCGGTGTTATTACAAAATGTTCATGCAAGACTAAAGGTATTTCCGTTTTCTCGCAAGCCTCGACTTTGTAATTTCGCAGTATTTTTATGAGCCCAAGTTTAGTTTGATAAGTGGCGAAGCGAGAACCTGAAAATAAGAAACAGTTATCAGATCAAAAGATTCTCGAATAAAAATTTTTCGATTGAAAATGGAGCAAAGAGAAATGAAACATGACATTTATTTCATCGTACCAATACATTTTCTTGGCCCGTCACCGAAAGAAAGGAAAAACATCGGGTGCCTATTTTGCACAGCCTCCTCACTAAATCTTTCCGGATCGAAAACATCTGGTTCTGGATAAACACGCGGATCACGTTGAAGCGCGAAGATGGGAATCCATATCTTTTGCTCCTTCGGTATACTGACTTCGATGTCGCTGAAAGTATAACTCGACGTCGATTTTCTCGGTAAGAACGATGCAGTTGGGTATTTTCGTAATGTTTCTGCAGTAAAAATAATGACATGTTAATGAAAATGCATTTATACGAATTAATGAATAAATTAGTTTTATCAGCGATACGATTATGTTATAGTCATTATGTTTCTCATATTTTCCTTTGATTCAATCTCTCGAAATACGAATTTTCGAGCAACGTACCTTTGAATACCTTATTCAAGTACTCCATTTTCTTGATGTCTTCATACGTTAAATTACTATCATGCTTCATGTATTCCTCATCATTGCGTGAAGAAATTTCTTCACGCAATTTGTTTTGTATTTTCTGATTTAAAGCCAACTCGTAAAGCGCGCAAGTCATCGCCGTCGATGAGGTCTCGAAACCAGCAACAAAAAATACGAATGCTTGAGAAACTATGAAACTGTCAGTAAAATCTGAAATGTGAATTATCTTTTAATTTCCTACATTGAATGTCAAAAATTGCAACTAATTTAACTATAAATTGACATATGATCAATTATAATTCTCGCTTATACGAAATCCAATTCCTCGTTTTATATTATGATTTATAGAATGGAGAACATATGCGCATGCATATTCTTCATTTTATAAATTTTAAATGCGCGAACTCATATTGTTCAATGTTTAAAAAAAATCTTTGTACGACGCAGCAAAGTAATAACAAAAATAGACAATACAATATTTACCGATATCGCTCATTTTATCTGAATGTTTCTTTAACTCGCGTAGCGTGTCAATGAAATCCTTTCTAACAATATTATTCTTTTCTCTGTAGTTCATAATGTCCACGACGAGACGCGTGAAGAACCTGGTAATCTCCGATTGCGGCAGGATGTAGCCGTAGAGGACATCGAAGAGCCACGGCAAGTAGTCCTTGATGCTGAATCGTACGCGATCCCAGAAGGGCGGATTGAACGTATCTCTTCCTATTCTGCGAAAATCGCTGTCGTCGTTCGACAGAGCACTTATCTCGATGCCGAAGGCGCAGCTGCCGATGACGTCGGTCGTGTATTTGGCCATCAGCTCACGGCACTCTATGGGCTCGTTCCTGCTCGCTAATTCTTCCGTATAATTCACAAGATGATCGGTGCACTCTGATATCAACAAGAACATCTCCTTCAATTTACGAGATGTAAAGATAGGCGACAGTTTTGCTCTTAACGGTCGCCATCTCTTCGATTCCAGATTGAAAAGATGTTGCGACAGCGGCTCGGCCTGCAATATGACAAAGACGAAATTGTAATCGAGTAAATTTCTCGAAAAGTCAAATTTTAATTAAATAGAATTCAAATTTTATCAAGTTGCGATAACTTTCTTTAGACATCTTTAAAACAAGTCTCGCAATTTTCAGTGAGTTACATCCTCCTTTTTTCTTTCTTCTAAAAAGGGCACTAAAAAAGGTTTTTTTCTCTTCTAAAAAGGGCATCGATACTCGAATCTATTGAAATATTGTCGCTTTTCCGCGATGTCGATTGGTTCTCTCTCTGCGCTTACTTTGTGAGCGGCTGTCATTGCAGAGATCGCGTGTTTTGACAGTTATGTGGTTAATAGTGTAATAGTAGGCCCTTGCACAATGCCATGCAACAGGCAATATATAGGAACGGGGAATAGAAATCATAATTTTATCGGTATTCGAGATGGAGCCCGTATTCTAAATAATTACCGAAATCAGAAATCATGTATAAATACAGAATAAACAGTGACACAGGCAATAGACACAGAGTTTCCGTTATGTTGAAAATTCTGTGTCTATTGCCTGTTGCCAACCAATCATAACATTCGAATTTTTTAGATTGTAATTAATGCATTTTTTTATTATTTCCTGTTGCCTATTGCTTTTTTAATTTGTTCTTCAACAAAATTGCACCCGTGGAAGGAATAAGCAAAGCCAACATACTAAAGAAGAAGGAGTTTGCTTGTTGCCTGGCATTGTGCAAAGGCCTTAAGGGGCTTCCCTAGTGTGACAGGGCCTAAAATGAATGATTTTTAAAAGAAAAACGACAAACCCGATTGATGAACAACTTTTCCCACATATTTTACTATATTTCAAGAGTGCATACAAATTTTTTCAAAATTTTATATCTGTTATTAAGCCCGTGCCAGCCATTTCTTTGGAGCGCCGCGAAAAAACGCCGATCACGATTGCAGCCGTTGTAGTTATTTGAAACAAAAAAGCAAAAGGATTCTTAATCTACTTGAGTGTGGCTATCGTCTGAACTAGAATCATGAAAAAATATTGAAAATTTAAAAAATTATAGCGATTATAATTATTTTCGTCTTATGGAAAATAATTATAATCGCTATAATTTTTTGAAAATTTAAAAATTATTTTCCGTAAAACGAAATATTTTTTCATGATTCTAGTTCAGACGATAGCCACACTCAAGTAGATTAAGAATCCTTTTGCTTTTTTGTTTCAGATAACTACAACGGCTGCAATCGTGATCAGCGCTTTTTCGCGGCGCTCCAAAAAAATGGCTGGCACGGGCTTAATAACAGATATAAAATTTTGAAAAAATTTGTATGCACTCTTGAAATATAGTAAAATATGTGGGAAAAGTTGTTCATCAATTGGGTTTGTCGTTTTCCTTTTAAAAATCATTCATTTTAGGCCCTGTCACACTAGAGAAGCCCCTTAACAGTGAAATATTAAAGTTAAATAGGGCGCGCCTGTGATGTCTAGTTAATTAAAAACTATGAAGATATATCGAAATTTTCGCAAGAAGAGCATATCTAGATTTCGTAAAACAGCTTAAGATATTCGTACCTTTTCGTGAACAGTGAAGAGTTCTCTGTCGGCGAACGAGGGGAAGTCTTTGATGAGGATGTCCTTAATCAAATCTGGATCCTTTACGATGAGGATGGGTGTCCTCCCCTTGAATATCCCAATCAATGACTCGTCTTTGTAATCGTGGTACAATTTCATTGAATAATCAGTCAAGATTACTTTTCCAAGCATAACATCTTTTAAGTTGCCGAATCCCGGTATCGGTCGTGGACCACGGACGCCGCGTGATTTCCAAAAGTCGAATTTCGATGTTAAGTAATAATAGAGAGCGAGAATGACGGCAGCAATGCCGCATAGGATTTGGAAGTTTTCCATCCCGCATTCGCCGATCGATTATCACGAATGATTCTTACTGAGAGGAAGGAGAAAATAATGTTTCATTAAATAAATTTCCTAAAATATTATGAAGTTCGATAAAATTTAAGCGAATTTTCAGTAAAATCATCGCCATGTAAAGGTGATGTTACATCTAATATTTCAAGTATAAAAAGGACGAATAAATTTCGGACACTGAAGTTATGATGCAATGTAAACAATAGAGAATACGAATAAGAAACATTTGTTTAAAATTTTATTTTTGCAATATCGCTTTTAGCGTTTCTGTTCAAAGCGGACTGAGCGTGAGAGCGATATCGATCCGCGAGCTGAGGTATTACGATCACAAGAGAATAGAGAATAGTGGATATGCTATGTACAAGTATATTTACAGCAATATTTGCAAGTTCTACAATTTCTTCTGCAACGAATTCTAAGGCGCGATTCCGCGAACGATGGAATTAGAAGCGCACAGCGAAACGTAACGGATTATAGTTAGCACGAAAAGCGTCGAGATTACGAAAGCTATATATCTTTACTTACTGTCACCGTGAACTACAGATCGGGTATGAACGCGGGCGCGAGAGCCGGGAGTTTTATTCTCGAGCAATTATCTCGAGTTTTCTACCCCCGGTAACGAGCCGCAAATCCATAGGGCCAATCAGCTGTCGACAATCAGCGAGATCAGCGATTTTTGACTTTTAACGGTAACAGTTGATCTCGGGGTCGACAACCGATCCGCTGTTATGATATGGTGACTTCTCGCTTTGTCTCGGGTGTTTACCTCTCGCATAGAGGCCCCGAGACAAAGCGACAGTCGAACTTAGAAAAACAAGGCGCGATTTTTCTGCCTCTTGAGCTAGGATGGAAATAGAATCGCGATTCTCGAAACGGAACACAGGGAGCGAAAAAGAACTGATTCTAATTATTCGCGATGCGCCGTGATTCTTATATCGATAACTTGACACAGTATCTCGAACAGTTTCAAAGATTACAATTTACGTAAAGTGAGGAAGAACAAGTCAAATATCAATACGCGAAACAAATCCTAGATTGTTTTATATTCATTCGGTTAAATCAAGAAACAAATTACTTGCAGATTCGAGGAAAGCGTTATAAGTATTATTGCTATTTTAGCACCAAAAAAACTGGCCGAAAAACGCTACGCTATTGGCTTTTTATTCTATGCTAATATTTGTGCAGTAAATCGCCAATTAAAAGAACTAGACTACTAGATGCTATCTTGCTTGAAAAACTATTATTTTCAACTTTTTTTCTGATAGTCTTTTACACACTCATGTATAAAATAAGTAGCAAAACGTGACTAGGCAAACATCACTAGGGAAATAATGTATACACTAAAAGAAAAATTTGTTAATCCCAAAATAATATTTAGTCCGATATGAGCAATTAAACATTTTAGTTAGTTTAATTAAACATTAGTTGACGAATTAATTAATTCTTGATTAAAAAATTTTAAAGGTTGACATGAATGCACTATATCTTTTTTAGTGCAACTTAATAATTTGGCAACTTAATCATTGTTGAAACAACTAATGTTCAGTTAACTAACTTCTTATATAATAACACAAATTTCTAGTCTTCTTAAAATAAGTTCAGTTTAAACTCAAATAATTTTCTTGACCTGATATTTTATCAAGAACATTTTATTCAGACTCTGTATTTCCAATTCTTACATCACAAGCTTATAAATATCAATTAGAATGAAAATGACAATGCGACAAAGTTGAGCGGTCTCACGGACCGAAGTGTGACGAATTAAGGACTCGAAAATAATTGTGGCTAACTAGGGTTAATTTACGTATGCAAAAATATCTATAATTCACATTTAAACGATCTAATTACTAACTGATATCGCAATGAGATGTTTTTATACATCATCATCCATCATAATAAATGGCACAACAGCCCAAGTTAGACTTTTGCCTCCCTCAAGAAGAAGAGAGCTACTCAAATCCGACCTTGAACTCTCTTAGACTCGGTTGCATCAACGTCGCCTAACTTTAAATCTTAGCTTAACTCTCACTCTTCGTCTCTTTTTAAGGGGTTAAAAAAGCAACCGGGCCTTAGCTTCTTGATGATTTCGTAGTATTTTAATTTTCATGGAAATAGATTACTAGCTCAACACTGCAAGAGGGTAATAAAAATAAGCTGCGTATATTTATAGTATGCTCTTTATAGCAGATTATATAAATTGATAAAATGTACAATTTAATATTATATATATGCCGGTTCCAAACGGACTATTAGAGCTGCGGTTCACTTGACGCTACAAATGCTTTGTAGCGTTCTTCTTCAGCTCCTTCTTTCTTCATTAAAAGAAAGGAGAAGAGGAATACTTCGAAGCATTTGTAGCGTCAAGTGGACCGTAGCCTAGGTTTGCCATTACGTTCTCAAGAAGTGACAGTCGAATCCGATATTTTAGGACGGATTTAAATCTAAACACAGAAAGCAGACTCGCAACTCTCTGCTCTCTGATCGTCACTGTTATTATACAAAAACGATATCAATAAAATTAACAAATATTATATTGCAGTCGGAATAGTGCCTTTTATTATACAAATTGATTCTCTCCTCTATTTCTTTTTATGCACGTTCTTTCGGAATATTAAAGAAGAGCTTAACTTAGGCTTGATTAATTTTAATTATTTTTAAGTAAACTCCATTTTTCGGCGATAATATAAAATTTTCACGCAAGCTTAAAGGTATTTCCGTTTTCTCGCAAGCCTCGACTTTGTAATTTCGTAGTATCTTTATAAGCCCAAGTTTAATTTGATAAGTGGCGAAGCGAGAACCTGAAAATAAGAAACAGTAATCAGATTAAGGTCCTCGAATAAAAATTTTTCGGTTGAAAACGGAACAAAGAAAAATGAAAGACGATTTATTTCATCGTACCAATACAATTCCTTGGCCCATCGCCGAAAGGTAGATAAGCCATCGGGTGTCTACTTTGCACAGCTTTTTCACTAAATCTTTCTGGATCGAAAACATCTGGCTCTGGATAAACACGCGGATCACGATGAAGCGCGAACATGGGAATCCATATCTTTTGACCCTTCGGTATACTGACTTGGATGTCGTTGAAAGTATAACTCGACGTCGATTTTCTCGTTAAGAACGATAAAGGCGGGTGTTTTCGTAAAGTTTCTACAGTAAAAATAATGACAAGTTAATGAAAATGCACTTATACGAATTAATGAATAAATTAGTTTTATCAGCGATACGATTAGTCCCGGTCTACAATAGGTGTTTTAAGCCCTAAGCCTCAAGAAATTGTTCAATCACAGTTGAATTTGAGGAGAATAATTTACTGTGATTGGTCAATTTCTTAGGGCTTAGGGCTTAAAACACATATTGTAGAATGGGACTTATTTCATAGTCATTATGTTTCTCTCTATTTTTCTTTGATTCAATCTCTCGAAACACGAATTTTCAGGCAACGTACCTTTGAATACCTTATTCAAGTACTTCATTTTCTTAATGTCTTCGTACGTTAAATTACCATCGTACTTCGTGTATTCCTCATCAATTTCTTCACGCAATTTGTCTTGTATTTTCTGATTTAAAGCCAGCTCGTAAAGCGCGTAAGTCATCGCCGTCGATGAGGTCTCGAAACCAGCAGCGAAAAACACGAATGCTTGAGAAGCCATCAAACTGTCAGTAAAATCTGAAATGTGAATTATCTTTTAATTTACTACATTGAATATAAAAAATTGCAACTAATTTAATTATATAATTGACATATGATCAATTCTCGCTTATATGAAATTTAATTCCTCGATTTATATCGCGATTTATGGAATGGAGAACACATGCGCATGCATATTCTTCATTTTATAAATTTTAAATGCGCGAACTCATATTGTTCAATGTTTAAAAAATCTTTGTACGACGCAACAAAGTAATAACAAAAACAGACAATATTTACCGATATCGCCCAATTTATCTGAATGTTTCTTTAACTCGCGTAGCGTGTCAATGAAATCCTTTCTAACAATATTATTCTTTTCTCTGTAGTTTATAGTGTCCACGACAAGACGCGTGAAAAAGTCTGTGATCTCCGTATCCGGCAGGATATAGCCGAAGACATAGTACAACAACGGCAAAAATCTTCCGATTTCTAATCGCAGGAAATCCAACCAGGGCGGACGAAACACGTGTTTTCCTATTCTGCGAAAATCGCTGTCGTCGTTAGACAGGGCATTTATCTCGATGCCGAAGGCGCAGCTACCGATGACGTCGGTCGTGTATTTGGCCATCAGCTCACGGCACTCTATGGGCTCGTTCCTGCTCGCTAATTCTTCCGTATAATCCACAAGATGGTCGGCGCACTCTGATATCAATAAGAACATCTCCTTCAATTTACGAGATGTAAAGATAGGCGACAGCTTCGCTCTTAACGGTCGCCATCTCTTCGGTTCTAGATTGAAAAGATGTTGCGACAGCGGCTCGGCCTACAATATAACAAAGACGAAATTATAATGAAGTAAATTTCTCGATTTTAATTAGTGATAGAAATAAAATTTTAGTTAAATAGAAATTCAAATTTTATTAAGTTGCAGTAACTTATTTTAGAAAGACATTTTTAAAACAAGTCTTGCAATTTCCATTGAGTTTTATGAATTAAAAAATATGAAGGTGTATCGAAATTTTCGCAAAAAGCGCATATGGTTTAGATTTCGTGTAAAACAGCTTAAGATTCGCACTTTTTCGTGAACAGTAAAGACTTCTCTGTCGGCGAACGTGGGGAAGTCTTTGATAAGGATATCCCGAATTAAATCTGAATCCTTTACGACAAGAATGGGTCTTCTCCCATGGAATATCCCAATCAATGGCTCGTCTTTGTAATCGTGGTACAATTTCATTGAATAAGTACCAATGATTACTTTTCCAAGCATGACATCTTTTAAGTTGCCGAATCCCGGTATCGGTCGTGGACCACGGACGCCGCGTGATTTCCAAAAGTCGAAGTTCGACGTTAAGTAATAATAGAGAGCGAGAATGACGGCAGCAATGCCGCATAGGATTTGGAAGTTTTCCATCCCGCATTCGCCGATCGATTATCACAAATGATTCTTACTGAGAGGAAGGAGAAAATAATGTTTCATTAAATAAATTTCCTAAAATATTATAAAATTCGATAAAATTTAAGCGGATTTTCAATAATATCATCGCCATGTAAAGGTGATGTTACATCTAATATTTCAAATACAAAGAAAGCAGGAGTAAATTTCGGACACTGAAGATATGATGTTGTAAACAATAGAGAACACGAATAAGAAATATTTATTTAAAGTTTTATTTTTCAATATCGTTTTTAAGCGTTTCATAGATTACAATTTACGTAAAGTGAGAAAGAACAAGACAAATATATCAATACGCAAAACAATATTGTTTTATATCCACTCGGTTAAATCAAGAGACAAATTACCTTCAGATTCGAGGAAAGAGTTATAAATATTATTGCTATTTTAGCGAAAAAACTGCCCGAAATAAACTACGCTATCGACTTTTATATTCTATGCTAATATTTGTGTAGCTAATATTTGTGTAGCAAATAGCTATTTAACATAAAAAAGCACTTAATGCTGTCTGGCTCGAAAAGCAAAATAGCATTAAGTACTTTTCAAGCAAGATTATTTTTAACATGTTGCTGATAAACTTTTACGCATTTATATAAAAAATGTATAGCGGAACGTATGACTAAGCAAATAATATATACATATATATGCGCAGGAAAAGTGAATCCAGGCAAATAAAAAGTAGAAAATAAAATTAAAAGACAATTTTATGAGATTCAACCGAAATAATAAATCTAATGTCAAATTAAGTAAAAATAATATGCGATATATTTTTCAATCATACTTACTTACTAATGATATGTATAGAACATAATTAAAATTGCTGAAAAAAGTTTTATATTATATATAAGTTTTATATTATATATAAAGATATAATAAGGTGATAATTTTTTATCATAGCAGATCAAATGCAAATCTCTACTATTATATAAAGGGGAAAAGTTTGTTTGTACCATTGTTCAGGGTAATCTCAAAAACTACTGAATCGATTTCAAAAATTTTTACACTGGTGGGTAGCTTATATCTTCCTGAGTAACATAGACTATGTGCCATTGTGCTACAACCCAATTTGGAAAAAAAATTCGGGATATCTAAAATTTTTAATTCTTTAAAAGAGTCGTACTTAATGACTTCTCCTGTTCAGATGTTCCTAATCAACCAAATCTTAAAGTATTATATATGAAATAGGCGTAGAAAGAACTGAGGAATATAATAGAATTCAAAAAATTGCTAATAATAAAGGAGTTATACTGGTTTCTGTCTAAAAAAAATCTACGTGATTGCTCTGATTTCCGCAAATTTTGAGATATCGAGCTAATTTTTTTTTATGGATAGAGTATCATTAAAGATAGGTTGGTATTGAATTTGGCGATGATCGGTAAAAGGATTCTGTCTTTATAAAATTTTGAATTTTTTGAGAAATGTCCGTGGTTGCTCTAATTTCCGCCAATTTTGAGATATCGGGCTATTTATAATACTATTATATTCTTCAGTCTTTTCTACCTCTATTTCATATATAATTTTTTAAAATTTGCTTGATTAGGAAAATCTGAACAGAAAAAGTCATTAAAAGTACGACTCTTTTAAAGAATTTAAAATACTGGGGACACTAAAAAAGACGCGTTAATAATATATAGTACCTCATGGGTGACGTGGAAAGCTATTAAAGATATGTGTTTATGAATCATACATTGGTGGGTAAGATTAGCTAGAACACAATGTAATAACACAAATAAAGTCGTTTAAAAAAATGACGTGTTGCTCCTAATACCCTTCTTTTTAACCTTACATATTAACCGGGACAATACGCTCTTGTGTCGAAATCTATACGATTATTGCAGTCTTACCTTTCGTCACTGATGCGGGCGAGTTGCAAAAAGAGGATAACAGCCACCGTTATTGTCGCAGCACGCATTATTTCGAGGGTTGTTTGTCCGCGCGCGCGGACTCGTCCAAGAGAATCTTTCGCTCGTATTAAAGTATTAAACTATCGATCTCTTGGAGCCCTCGCTCCCTTTACTCTTTCGCGATTTCAATTCTTGATGATCTTCATTGCGGGCAATTGTTTTTGCAACCTGGATCGCCGGTAGTCATACATAATTCCTCGCAAAGGTCGACCGTGTCGAACCAACATTGATGCAGCGAGCGTCGAAGCGAACGCTTTGCTTTGAATAAGTTATTTCACTTATTACGTTTACACGGCTGCTTATAATTATATAGTTTAATAACACTATATACTATCCGTATGTATATTTTTGAGACTTGGGCCGATATTCATAGTCCGTCCTTATTTCAAGACCGTCTTAAGTAGCGTCCTAAGATGCAGCTAATACCCTCTGTGATTGGTTTATAACATCTTAAGATTGTACTTAAGTCGGTCTTAAATATAAGATCCGATTATGAATACCACCCATAAACTACAACTGTTTTAGTGTATCAAAATATCAAAAATTGATTCAAATATTTAGAGTATCAAAATAGGTTTATATCTAATTATTTATGATCATTATGATCAAAAAAGAAAAATTTTGGATCGGATAGTATACGGTAGTTATTAAATCGGATTATAAGCCGCCGTGTAAACGTAGTCATTAAGAATCCAACTGCGGGCATGCAATTACTGTATTCGAATACATTCTTTGTCGAACTTTGCAGATGTACGAACGTTTTCCCGATGACTAATATTTATTTCTACCAACGTAGATTAACTTTAATCTCGGTTTGTTTAACTTATACATGCCGCCATTGGAGAGAGAAAGAGCGAAAAGCCTAAAAAAGAGAAACTCAAATAAAAAATTAATGCAAGCGAGCGTGTACCGAATACTCTATTATTCTTCATAAGTCAGCTATTATCTGTTCTTCTTTGAATAGCCACGCTTATCGGCGTATTAAAAATTTTTTGCGTAAAGAAGTAGCCAGTGATCATCGCACTCTTTACGTCTTGATTATTATTTTATAACAAAATTTATATATGCAAGAACTTTATTCCGCTTACAAATACCACTCGAGACAGCGACAGAGAATAGTAAAAAGAAACATAATAGAAAAAAAGAAAATTATTGTGTTTTGCGAGCTCTTTGATGAGGTTGACTTTTGTATCAGACAACATGTAATCTTAAGGCTTATTCTATCTTGTTTTTTTTTGCACATTAATGAATGTCAGTAGCTGTATAATTTTTTATATATTTATTATGTATCTTATTTTTATATAAGCACTTGTACATATATAATGCGAACAGAAGCATGGATCGTTACTTTTGCAAAATATTGAAATTTTATATTTGTGCATAATTATTAAATAATACATATTAATGCATCGCATAACGTGCATTTCAGAGATACATACACAGTAAAAAATAAAATGTAATTTTAACATTTTTTACATGTCTCAAAAAGCCCACTCAAAATTTTAAGTTAAAATGACTCATTCATCGTGTGTTACTTGTTAACAAATTAGAAATGTTAATTAATTGACATTATATACTTTACATTCATATTTGTTCTTTTGACTTTATTTTTCAAGTTATATTAACACATGATATTAATTATTTTACTTCAATTGTGTGTAATAGAAACATTTAATTTAATAAATTTAATTATTTTGTATGTCAAAGTTTATACGATTTTTGAAAATTTACTTTAATTAAATAATTTACTTTTGTTTATGTGTTAAAATAACTTTAAGACGTGTTGATTTTAAAAAAATTGTGTTGAAAGAACTCAAAATAATATTTAATTTCTAAATAATATACATAAAGTGTTAAGTTATCACAATGACATAAATGTAACACATGAAAATGTTAAGAAAATAACAAAATAACTGTTGTATGTTAATTTTACATTGAAATAATAATAAAATCTTGGTAACACAAGAAACATATGGACCGCTATGTACGCACGATTTTTTACTGTGTAAATTGATACGTATTGCATATGATAATATTGCATATGATGTATCGATCATTGCTTAGAACTGGAAATAGAAATTTAACTTTTTCCAATTATTAGAACTAGAACTAGAAAAGGATAAAAATTAAATTAAACTGAGATTAAAGTTAATCTCCATTGGTAGAAATAAACATTAGTCGATCAGATTTTGGTCGAAGTAATACTCTTTTTTTCGACACGATCGACGATCTCTCGTGGCTCTCGTTAGAACGGCACTTTATGTACGAAATAAACACAGATTCCGACATCTCGTCCTCGAGTGAAAGTCCCGCCAATTCCAAAGTCTGGATCAAGAGACAGAAATCTCGCTCATCGATATCCAGATCTTGCTTATGTCTCGCTCTACGCCAAGCGAAAAGAACAATCGTAAAATATAGGTATTATTTCAGTCGCCGTCCGTTTTTTCTTATCTAAAGCGCCGCGTGATCTAATCTCGCGGCAAGAAGAGAAGACGGAATAAAATGATCATTCCTATACGGCTTATATCTACGAGTACGTGCGCCGAAGTTCGACGGTACGTCCAATTCAAGGCTTCCTCACGTTTCGACGTTCATTATCGCTCGTTGCATTTTCTACGACAGTAATCTCTATATATATAAAAATGAATGTATATATGTATGTTTGTCCGCTATGCAAATCTACAGTTTTCGAATTAGAACAACCAAATTTGGAACCTCCTTCCTTCTGTACAAGGTGTCGTACCAATTCGACAAGACCTCAGTTGTCGAATGGTCTTGTGCAACAATGCTAATATAATATAATTTATAGCCTGTTTTTATTATAATAGTAGAAGTCATATAATCGAGCTGTTACAAATCAAGTCGAAAGATTAACAAAAGAGTATCTTAATATATCGAGAGGGAAATCGCACGCTCCGTCATGTTCATACTAGGGATAAACTGCTGCCAACACATTGCAGTCTTAATTAATTTAACTTATAATAAGGAGAAATGTTATTTCTGAAAGTGTAAACTCTACTGTACATTAATATATGAAAGTTTCTATGTATAAAAGAATTGTAAATAATATTTGGCATAAAATATTTGCAAATATTATATGATATGTTCAAATACTTTTTATATTTACTTAATATATTTTAATTCTGATATGTAATAGAATACTTACATAAATAATACAGAGAACAGGAGCTTAAGGCCCAGGCACATAGAAAATCTTAAGCAGCAAAACGTTAGCAGTAAGAAAATCAACAGTTGGATTTGCTACCGCTTATGTCTTAAGTTCTTGACTGTGATTGGCTGATTTGCTTACTGTTTTATTTTATGTGCCATGGCCCTACTAACTCTCTGCGCCACCATCACCACTGTTATTATACAATGATATCAATTTAGTTAATAAATATTATATTGCAGTCGGAACAGTGACTCTTATTATAACTTTTCTATTTCTTTTCATGCACGTTCTTTCGCAAAAGAATTAAAGAAGAGCTTAACTTACGCTGGATTGATTTTAATTATTTTTAAGTAAACTCCATTTTTCGGTGTTATTACAAAATGTTCATGCAAGACTAAAGGTATTTCCGTTTTCTCGCAAGCCTCGACTTTGTAATTTCGCAGTATTTTTATAAGCCCAAGTTTAGTTTGATAAGTGGCGAAGCGAGAACCTGAAAATAAGAAACAGTAATCATATCAAGATTCTCGAATGAAAATTTTTCGATTGAAAATGGAGTAAAGAGAAATGAAACATGACATTTATTTCATCGTACCAATACATTTTCTTGGCCCGTCACCGAAAGAAAGGAAAAACATCGGGTGCCTATTTTGCTCAGCATCCTTACTAAATCTTTCCGGATCGAAAACATTTGGTTCTGGATAAACACGCGGATCACGTTGAAGCGCGAAGATCGGAATCCATATCTTTTGCTCCTTCGGTATACTGACTTCGATGTCGCTGAAAGTATAACTCGACGTCGATTTTCTCGGTAAGAACGATGCAGTTGGGTATTTTCGTAATGTTTCTGCAGTAAAAATAATGACAAGTTAATGAAAATGCATTTATACGAGTTAATGAACAAATTAGTTTTATCAGCAATACGATTATATTATAGTCATTATGTTTCTCATATTTTCCTTTGATTCAATCTCTCGAAATACGAATTTTCGGGCAACGTACCTTTGAATACCTTATTCAAGTACTCCATTTTCTTGATGTCTTCATACGTTAAATTACTATCATGCTTCATGTATTCCTCATCAATTTCTTCACGCAATTTGTCTTGTATTTTCTGATTTAAAGCCAACTCGTAAAGCGCGCAAGTCATCGCCATCGATGAGGTCTCGAAACCAGCAACAAAAAACACGAATGCTTGAGAAATTAATGAAACTATCAGTAAAATCTGAAATGTGAATTATCTTTCAATTTCCTACATTGAATGTCAAAAATTGCAACTAATTTAACTATAAATTGACATATGATCAATTATAATTCTCGCTTATACGAAATTCAATTCCTAGCTTTATATCATGATTTTAAATGCGCGCTCATATTGTTCAATGTTTAAAAAATCTTTGTACGACGCAGCAAAGTAATAACAAAAATAGACAATACAATATTTACCGATATCGCCCAATTTATCTGAATGTTTCTTTAACTCGCGTAGCGTGTCAATGAAATCCTTTCTAACAATATTATTCTTTTCTCTGTAGTTCATAATGTCCACGACGAGACGCGTGAAGAACCTGGTGATATCCGATTGCGGCAGGATGTAGCCATAAAGGACATCGAAGAGCCACGGTAAGTATTCCTTGATGCTGAATCGTACGCAATCCCAGAAGGGCGGATTTAACGTATCTCTTCCCATTCTGCGAAAATCGCTGTCGTCGTTCGACAGGGCATTTATCTCGATGCCGAAGGCGCAGCTGCCGATGACGTCGGTCGTGTATTTGGCCATCAGCTCACGGCACTCTATGGGCTCGTTCCTGCTCGCTAATTCTTCCGTATAATTCACAAGATGATCGGTGCACTCTGATATCAACAAGAACATCTCCTTCAATTTACGAGATGTAAAGATAGGCGACAGTTTTGCTCTTAACGGTCGCCATCTCTTCGATTCCAGATTGAAAAGATGTTGCGACAGCGGATCGGCCTGCAATATGACAAAGATGAAATTGTAATCGAGTAAATGTTTCGATTTTAATTAGCGATAGAAGTCAAATTTTAATTAAATAGAATTCAAATTTTATCAAGTTGCGATAACTTTCTTTAGACATCTTTAAAACAAGTCTCGCAATTTTCAGTGAGTTACATCCTCCTTTTTTTCTTTTAAAAAGGGCACTAAAAAAGGTTTTTTTTCTCTTCTAAAAAGGACATCGATACTCGAATCTATTGAAATATTGTCGCTTTTCCGCGATGTCGATTGGTTCTCTCTCTGCGCTTACTTTGTGAGCGGCTGTCATTGCAGAGATCGCGTGTTTTGACAGTTATATATGGTTAATAGTGTAATAGTAGGTCCTTGCACATTGCCATGCAACAGGCAATATATAGGAACAGGGAATAGAAATCATAATTTTATCGGTATTCGAGGTGGAGCCCGTATTCTAAATAATTACCGAAATCAGAAATCATGTATAAATACAGAATAAACAGTGACACAGGCAATAGACACAGAGTTTCCGTTATGTTGAAAATTCTGTGTCTATTGCCTGTTGCCAACCAATCATAACATTCGAATTTTTTAGATTGTAATTAACGAATTTTTTATTATTTCCTGTTCCTATTGCCTGTTGCTTTTTTAATCTGTTCTTCAACAAAAATGCATCCGTGGAAGGGAAGCAAAGCCAACATACTAAAGAAGAAGGAGTTTGCCTGTTGCCTGGCATTGTGCAAAGGCCTTAACAGTGAAATATTAAAGCTAAATATGGCGCGCCTGTGATGTCTAGTTAATTAAAAAGTATGAAGATATATCGAAATTTTCGCAAAAAGCGCATATCTAGATTTCGTAAAACAGCTTAAGATATTCGTACCTTTTCGTGAACAGTGAAGAGTTCTCTGTCGGCGAACGAGGGGAAGTCTTTGATGAGGATATCCTTAATCAAATCTGGATCCTTTACGATGAGGATGGGTGTCCTCCCCTTGAATATCCCAATCAATGACTCGTCTTTGTAATCGTGGTACAATTTCATTGAATAATCTGTCAAGATTACTTTTCCAAGCATGACATCTTTTAAGTTGCCGAATCCCGGTATCGGTCGTGGACCACGGACGCCGCGTGATTTCCAAAAGTCGAAGTTCGACGTTAAGTAATAATAAAAAGCGAGAATGACGGCAGCAATGCCGCATAGAATTTGGAAGTTTTCCATCCCGCATTCGCCGATCGATTATCACAAATGATTCTTACTGAGAGGAAGGAGAAAATAATGTTTCATTAAATAAATTTCCTAAAATATTATGAAGTTCGATAAAATTTAAGCGAATTTTCAATAAAATCATCGCCATGTAAAGGTGATGTTACATCTAATATTTCAAGTATAAAAAGGACGAGTAAATTTCGGACACTGATGTTATGATGCAATGTAAACAATAGAGAATACGAATAAGAAACATTTGTTTGAAATTTTATTTTTGCAATATCGTTTTTAGCGTTTCTGTTCAAAGCGGACTGAGCGTGAGCTCGATATCGATCCGCGAGCTGAGGTATTACGATCACGAGAGAATAGAGAATAGTGGATATGCTATGTACAAGTATATTTTACAGCAATATTTACAAGTTCTACAATTTATTCCGCGAGCAACGGATTTTAACGCGCGATTCCACGAACGATGGAATTAGAAGCGCACAGCGAAACGTAACGGATTATAGTTAGCACGAAAAGCGTCGAGATTACGAAAGCTATATATCTTTACTTACTGTCACCGTGAACCACAGATCGGGTATGAACGCGGGCGCGAGAGCCGGGAGTTTTATTCTCGAGCAATTATCTCGAGTTTTCTACCCCCGGTAACGAGCCGCAAATCCATGGGGCCAATCAGCTGTCGACAATCAGCGAGATCAGCGATTTTTGACTTTTAACGGTAACAGTTGATCTCGGGGTCGACAACCGATCCGCTGTTATGATATGGTGACTTCTCGCTTTGTTTCGGGTGTTCACCTCTCGCATAGAGGCCCTGAGACAATTTATATTCATTCTGTTAAATCAAGAAACAAATTACTTGTTGATTCGAGGAAAGCGTTATAAGTATTATTGCTATTTTAGCACCAAAAAAACTGTCCGAAAAACGCTACGCTATTGCCTTTTTATTCTATGCTAATATTTGTGCAGTAAATTGTCAATTAAAAAAACTAGATAACACTAGACTACTAGATGCTATCATGCTTGAAAAATTATTATTTTCAACTTTTTTCTGATAGTCTTTTACACACTCGTGTAAAAAACAAGTAGCAAAACGTGACTAGGCAAACATCACTAGGGAAATAATGTATACACTAAAAGAAAAATGTGTTAATCCCAAAATAATATTTAGTCCGATATGAGCAACTAAACATTTTAGTTAGTTTAATTAAACATTAATTGACGAATTAATTAATTCTTGATTAAAAAATTTTAAAGGTTGACATGAATGCTATACCTTTTTTAGTGCAACTTAATAATTTGGCAACTTAATAATTGTTGAAACAACTAATGTTCAGTTAACTAACTTCTTATATAATAACACAAATTTCTAGTCTTCTTATAATAAGTTCAGTTTAAACTCAAATAATTTGCTTGACCTGATATTTCATCATGAACATTTTATTCAGACTCTGTATTTCCAATTCTTACATCACAAGCTTATAAATATCAATTAGAGTGAAAATGACAATGCGACAAAGTCGAGCGGTCTCACGGACCGAAGTGTGACGAATTAAGGACTCGAAAATAATTGTGGCTAGCTAGGGTTAATTTACGTATGCAAAAATATCTATAATTCACATTTAAACGATCTAATTACTAACTGATATCGCAATGAGATGTTATTATACATCATCATTCATCATAATAAATGGCACAACAGCCCAAGTTAGACTTTTGCCTCCCTCAAGAAGAAGAGAGCTACTCAAATCCGACCTTGAACTCTCTTAGACCCGGTTGGATCAACGTCGCCTAACTTTAAATCTTAGCTTAAAGGTGCCATTTTACGTTGACGCTCGACGTTCATTTTCAGCGAGCAAAAATCTTCAAATATAATATATTTTATTTATATGTATATATATATATATATAAATTTATTTATATAATATAAATAATTAAAAAATATTATTTCTAGGGTCACGTCGTTTCACTTTGACGCTAGCGTCAAGAAATAAAGCTGAATTTATTCAACATCCACCGTTGACGCTGAATCGTCGTTGATCGTCTCAGTACAATCAAAAATAGGCTTCGAAATACGTAAAATATTAATTATTTTCAAGTAATATCTTCAAGTAATAATATTTTACGAATATATAATATATAAATAAAAATATTATTTCTGAAGATTTTTACGCACTGAAAATGAGAGTCGAGCCGATCGAGCGTCAACGTGAAAAGGCACCTTAACTCTCACTATTCGTCTCTTTTTAAGGGGGACAGTTAAAAATGCAACCGGGCCTTAGTTTCTTGATGATTTCGTTGTATTTTAATTTTCATGGAAATAGATTACTAGCTCAACACTGCAGGAGGGTAATAAAAATAAGCTGCGTATATTTATAGTATGCTCTTTATGGCAGATTATATAAATTGATAAAAATGTACAATTTAATATTATATTTAAAGTACATTTGTAAATTGCCAATATAATAAACAAATAAATTTTTATTGATTCCGGCTATATAGTTGGCACACAATCATCGTGACAATTCGATCATTGGTTTTGGTCCTCGTCGTCAAAACGTTAATTATAATCTTTGATGCTTATACATATATAAGCATCTCATATTTAAAATAAATTAAATTAAATTAAATTATTAAATTTATTGCGAAAAATATTACCCCAACCAGGGTTCGAACCTGGAACCTCCCTCATTCCGTGTAGGGCGTCGTACCAGTTTGACCACTGAGGCACGTGGTAATATTTATTGCAATAACACACTAAACAATAATAAGATGGAGACACCGATATTCAGCCGCGGTGTATAATAAAACCTAAAGTACATTCGTAAATTGCCAATATAATAAACAAGTAAATTTTCTAATAGACTTTATTTTTCGCAATAAATTTAATAATTTAATTTAATTTAAATTATTTTAAATATGAGATGCTTATATATAAGCATCAAAGATTAATAACGTCTTGACGACGAGGACCAAAACCAATGGTCGAATTGTCACGATGATTGTGTGCCAACTATAGCCGGAATAAATAAAATTTATTTTTTAATCAGCAAAATTTGAGAATTATATCGCCAGTAAGTGAAAAAAATTCAACTCAGGTATACTTAATTCGACCCAACTGGCCAACTTTATTTAACAGAACGCTACGTTTCGACCACGGGTTTAGGTCCTTTTCAAGCGTCTCATACAGAAATTGATAATTAGTTAGGCATAATGCCTGCTACGCCACGTCTAAATTATTTTTTAATATTATATTATATATATGCCGGTTCCAAACGGACTATTATGTTTGCCGTTTGCCATTACGTTCTCAAGAAATGACAGTCGAATCCGATATTTTAGGACGGATTTGAATCTAGGCACAGAAAGCAGGCACACAACTCTCTGCTCTCTGATCGTCACTGTTATTATACAAGAACGATATCAATAAAATTAACAAATATTATATTGCAGTCGGAATAGTGACTCTTATTATACAAATTGATTCTCTCCTCTATTTCTTTTTATGCACGTTCTGTCGGAAAATTAAAGAAGAGCTTATAACTTACGTTCGATTGATTTTAATTATTTTTAAGTAAACTCCATTTTTCAGTGTTATTATAAAATCTTTACGCAAGACTAAAGGTATTTCCGTTTCCTTGCAAGTCTCGACTTTGTAGTTTCGTAGTATCTTTATAAGCCCAAGTTTAGTTTGATAAGTGGCAAAGCGAGAACCTGAAAATAAAAAAATGGTAATCGGATCAAGATTCTCGAATAAAAATTTTTCGGTTGAAAATGGAACAAAGAAAAATGAAAAACGACTTATTTCATCGTACCAATACAATTCCTTGGCCCGTCGCCGAAAGAAAGGAAAAACATAGGGTGCCTATTTTGCACAGCCTCCTCACTAAATCTTTCCGGATCGAAAACATCTGGTTCTGGATAAACACGCGGATCACGTTGAAGCGCGAAGATGGGAATCCATATCCTTTGCTCCTTCGGTATACTGACTTCGATGTCGCTGAAAATATAACTCGACGTCGAATTTCTCGGTAAGAACGATGCAGGTGGATATTTTCGTAAAGTTTCTGCAATAAAAATAATGACAAGTTAATGAAAATGCATTTATACGTATTAATGAACAAATTACTTTTAATAATAAGAGAAATAGGACCGTTACGATATACAATCAAATTAGAATCATAAGCCATACGATCCAAGCTAAGGTCTTTGACAGCCTTAAATTAGTTTCTGTATATATGTATATGTATACATATATATACGTATAATTTTTCCAAATTACTTTTATCAGCGATACGATTAGTCCCGGTCTACAATGGGTGTTTTAAGCCATAAGCCTCAAGAAATTGTTCAATCACAGTTGAATTTGAGGAGAATAATTGACTGTAATTGGTCAGTTTCTTAGGGCTTAGTGCTTAAAACACCTATTGTAGACTGGGACTTATATTATGGTCATTATGTTTCTCATACCTTCCTTTGATTCAATCTTTCGAAACACGAATTTTCGAGCAACGTACCTTTGAATACCTTATTCAAGTACTCCATTTTCTTAATGTCTTCGTACGTTAAATTACCATCGTGCTTCGTGTATTTCTCATCAATTTCTTCACGCAATTTGTCTTGTATTTTCTGATTTAAAGCCAGCTCGTAAAGCGCGCAACTCATCACCATCGATGAGGCCTCGAAACCAACGAAAAACGAAAATGCTAGAGAAACCATCAAACTGTCAGTAAAGTCTGAAATGTGAATTATCTTTTAATTTCCTACATTAAATATAAAAAATTGCAACTAATTTAATTATATAATTGACATATGATCAATTATAGTTCTCGCTTATACGAAATTGAATTCCTCGCTTTACATTGTGATTTATAGTACAGAATGGAGAACATGCGCATATGCATGTTCTTTATTTTATAATATTCAAACGCGTGAACTCATATCTCTATCTAAAAATTTTTCGTACGACACAGCAAAGTAATAACAAAAACAGACAATATTTACCGAAATCGCCCACTTTATCTGAATGTTTCTTTAACTCCCGTAGCGTGTCAATGAAATCCTTTCTAACAATATTATTCTTTTCTCTGTAGTTTATAATGTCCACGACAAGACGCGTGGAGAAGTCTGTGATCTCCGTATCCGGCAGGATGTAGCCTAAGACATCGTACAACCACGGTAAATAATCTTTGATTTTGTATCGCAGGAAATCCGACCAGGGTGGACTAAACACGTTTCTTCTTATTCTGCAAAAATCGCTGTCGTCGTTCGACAGGGCATTCATCTCGGTGCCGAAGGCGCACCTGCCGATGACATCAATCACGTATTTGGTCATCAGCTCACGGCACTCTATGGGCTCGTTCCTTCTCGTTAATTCTTCCGTATAATCCATAAGATGGTCGGCGCACTCTGATATCAACGAGAACATCTCCTTCAATTTACGAGATGTAAAGGTAGGCGACAGCTTCGCTCTTAACGGTCGCCATCTCTTCGATTCTAGATTGAAGAGAGTTTGCGACAGCGGCTCGGCCTGCAATATAACAAAGACGAAATTGTAATCGAGTAAATTTCTCGATTTTAATTCGTGATAGAAGTGAAATTTTAATTAAATAGAATTCAGATTTTATCAAGTTGCGATAACTTTCTTTAGAAATACATCTTTAAAACAAGTCTCGCAATTTTCATTGAGTTTCATTAATTAAAAAGTATGAAGATGTATCGAAATTTTCGCAAAAAGCGCATATGGTTTAGATTTCGTGTAAAACAGCTTAAGATATTCGCACCTTTTCGTGAACAGTGGAGAGTTCTCTGTCGGCGAACGCGGGGAAGTCTTTGATGAGGATATCCTTAATTAAATCTGGATTCTTTACGATAAGGATGGGTGTCCTCCCATTGAATATCCCAATCAATGGCTCGTCTTTGTAATCGTGGTACAATTTCATTGAATAATCACTCAACGTTACTTTTCCAAGCATAACATCTTTTAAGTTGCCGAATCCCGGTATCGGTCGTGGACCACGGACGCCGCGTGATTTCCAAAAGTCGAAGTTCGACGTTAAGTAATAATAGAGAGCGAGAATGACGGCGGCAATGCCGCATAGGATTTGGAAGTTTTCCATTATCCCGCAATTGCCGATCGATTATAACGAATGATCCTTACTGGTGAATTCGGGCACCTCCTATGACCCTCTACTCACCCTACAAAAATTGGCTTGTCAATTTGTTTTGTAGATATTCGGTGTTATTCGAGCTAATTTTACTGGCCTATAAGCGATATTTACCGATCTCGAATAATCAATCACAAGAATCGAGAAACTTCTACGTTTCCACGATCGCACTAAAAACACGTCCGTACCCTTCAACGGTTCGACGAGGAAAGACCTAGGTCCGTGTCGCTGTCTGAATAAAATATAAAAATAAATTGTTAGTCAGGCCGATTAATATTCTCGTTTTATAAAAATGAACAATAATTAGAACGTATTTGTCGCTCGTCAGAAAATACCTCGATCCGTGTAGCTGTCTGAATAAAATATATAAAATAAATTGTTAGTCAGGCCGATTAACATTCTCGTTTTATAAAAAGAAACTATAAGTAGAACGTATTTATCGCTCGTCAAAAGCAAAAACTAAATAAAAGTAATATTATCGTAATCACGTACCCCATGACAACGTTAATTTGAATTTGACTTTGACCTCGTTTCTACTGCGTGTCGTATCTGTTCACCGACGATGACTATATAATTTTAAATGTTTCTTTTGTGAACTCCAACAGATATCATTATTTTTATTATTTCTATAACTTTGTAATATCAACTTATGCCCTGAGGAAGACCATCAAGTAAGGTCGAAACGTTGGCTTCATGATTAAAATTTGATTTTTATATATGGTTCTTTATTAACAACCTAATACTGCTCGGAATATAGGCCGTAATATTACTTTTATTTAGCTTATAAAAATAAAGTTTATTCCTGCTTCAGATGACCTATTACTCTTATTTACCTTAATAACGCATTTTAATAACGTTAATTCGCTTCTCATTAGATCAATTAATAAAAGAAGAAGAAGAAAATGAGGAAGAAGAAGGATCATATTATGTGAAGGAATGACATGTGTAAATGATGAAATCCCACTCGAATACAAAAAACGTGCAGTAGACTTTTGGAAATCTGCTCATTCAATTGAAAGAAGATCTTTTGAGACCGTGAAACGGTCTAGATTTCGGAAAGTTACATCGCTACGCCAATTACGAAGATGGGAAGAACAAGTAAACAAAGGTGGAACTAAATATCAGAAGCTGAAAGAAATTTCATTATATACATTAGATAAATTCCAAGAAGGTGTTGAGAAAGGAGTAATTATTCACGATGTTGATATTGCTCGATATGGGCCCTCAAATCGCAACAGGAGATTAGTGCACCAGGATTTGCAGCATCAAAAGAATGGGTAAGAAGATTTAAGAATGCACATAATATTGTTTGCCGTAAAATCACAAAATTTATTACAAAAAAGATTATACAATCAAAAGAAACTCTGGAAATAGAAAGCAATAGGTTTATCGAAAATGTTAAATATTATATAACGCGTTATGGAATGGAAAATATATATAATTCAGACCAAAGTGGATTTCAATTAGAACTTCATAGTGGTCGTTCTTTAGCAATTCAAGGTACAAAAAAATTGAGGTCACAGCATAATCGATATCGGCAACTACACACAGTTATACTATACAACCAACAATTTCAGGCGATGGTCGATTATTATCACCTCTTTTTATTGTTTTAAAAGAACCCACTGGGTCATTCGGTCCGAGAGTACAAGAAACAATGTTTCGAGAAAACAATATTTTTGTTTTGGCCTCCAAGTCTGGAAAATTAACTTCACACCATTTTGAGATTTGGTTAAGAGAAGTTTATTTTCCAAACGTTGGTCCTAAATCAGTTTTATTATTAGATTCTTGGACTGGGCATTGCCCAAATGTAATTGAAAGAAATAAACCAGAATCTGCTGCAGATTCTATTTTTCTAACTATACCAGCAGTTACAACTGGTCAAAGACAACCGTTAGATGTGTATGGTTTTCGCATGTGGAAAAATTTTGTAAAACATTTTTCGGATATTGTCATGCTTCTAGATTTAGAAGTCAATTTTCATTTACGAGACACTATATTAAAATTACAATCATTAACTCATTTCCAATTTTCATCGCCGAGATTTAGAGATTTATTTAAATATGCATGGCATAAAAGCGGTTATATAAAACATAGACCAGCGCACTTTGAAACCCCAGTCGATTTTTGTTTAAAAAAAAGTTTTAAACCAACGTGCGATATTTGCGGCGGCATTGCTATAATTACTTGGTGTAAGAAATCTCTTTGTATACAACACTTTTTTCACGACCATCACATGTGTTATAATTATAATTTGGAACCATAAATATTATATTTATATTTATTATTTATAAAACTTTATTTATGTAACTTTATTGTATTATTATGTTGTTAAACAATTACACATTGTAACACAATTATATTGTTATATTGTTATATACAACTTCTTTTATTTATATAATTAATAAAGAGCACTAATAGAATATTTATATAATGATTCACTGTCAGTAAATAAATATATATATATATATATATATATATATATATTTCTTTTCTTATTTTATTCTTTGTCCTTTTTCTTCCTTTCTTTGTCTTCCTCTTTCTCCTCCATGACTTGTGAACTAAAATTGTATATTACATTAGACAATTTTCATATATGTATTAGTTCTTTTATTCCATCATTTACACAAATGTTTAAAATCTAGTTACCTCTAGTTTGAAACACCTATTAATTTTCATTGGAGTATTCTTTCCCTCTGCCTAAACCTGTAGGCTGATTATCAATAGGCCAATTATGAGAAAGACATCTCTCTGCCAAAACTTCTAGTCTGATTGCGAGTGTATAACGAATTGTAAGAGAAGTAAAAACATTAATAGACATTTACAAAATATCAATACATACCTACAAAATTGCAGCGATTAATAGTACACGATATAATATACTGTCACGAATGAAACTAATGCAAAGTAACATTTTATATTCTATGCAACTATGTAAGTTACCTTGTGATGTCTCAAATAGAAACATACACATTTGATATGCGTCGCGCGTGATTTAATTTACATTATTTACAATTAATCTTATCTATGATTCAGTTGTTATGTCTAGACTCTAGAACACGATAAAAATTTCCATGATTACGTAGAATGTCCTCCAAATGTATTAGTCATCTTCTATTAGGTGTAAGTACGCGAATTAAGATGCAAACAGAACGGGTTGCATGAAGAATTGAGCGCATAGGCGGACACGGATAAAGTGTGTACAGAGGCGTTTATAATTATTTCTCAAAAATGGTTTATGGTCGTAACATAACTTTCTCATACATGGTTGAATTCGTAAAAAAACAACCTTTTATTTGATGATAAAAAATTTTAAAATTTTGAAAAAAATGTATTGGTGGCGGGGGTATGTTAAAAAATAAAAGAAATAAAAAAGAAACGGGCACAGTAACAACTGTGCCGCAAGCAACAACGTAGAACTACGTCAACTGTCACTATTTCATGTTGAAGTATTCAGCGAAGGAAAGTAGACGTAGGGCTACGTCAACTGTCACTATTATTCAGCCAAAGACAGTTGACGTAGCCCTACGTCTACTTTCCTTCGCTGAATACTTCAACATGAAATAGTGACAGTTGACGTAGTTCTACGTTGTTGCTTGCGGCACAGTTGTTACTGTGCCCGTTTCTTTTTGTTGTATCGACAAGAAATTTAGCTAAACTTTCTAACGCTACTGTATCGAAGAGATAAGAAATGGAGGGTTCCGACTTGTTTTATCATAAATGGGACTTCTTAAGCTTTAAAATGAGATGTCAATTATTACTCTACGATTATTAATTTCGAAGATCTAAACGTTCAAAGTGTGACATGTTTTCGTTGCATCTACAAGAAATTTAGCTAAACTTTATAACGCTACTATATCGAAGAGGTAAGAAATAAAGGGTTCCGACTTGTTTTGCCATAAATGGGACTTCTTAAGCTTTAAAATGAGATGTCAATTATTACTCTACGATTATTAGTTTCGAAAATCTAAACGTTCAAAGTGTGACATGTTTTCGTTGCATCTATAAGAAATTTAGCTAAACTTTATAACGCTACTGTATCGAAGAGGTAAGAAGTAGAAGGTTCCGACTAGTTTTATCATAATTGGGACTTCTTATGCTTTAAAATGAGATGTTGATCATTATTCTACAATTATTAGTTTCGAAAATCTAAACGTTCAAAGTGTGACATGTTTTCGTTGCATCTATAAGAAATTTAGCTAAACTTTATAACGCTACTGTATCGAAGAGGTAAGAAGTAGAAGGTTCCGACTAGTTTTATCATAAATGGGACTTCTTAAGCTTTAAAATGAGATGTTGATCATTATTCTACGATTATTAGTTTCGAAGATATAAACGTTCAAAGTGTGACATGTTTTCGTTGCATTCGTTGCAGGCTGTGCCTGGATTTACCCCCCCCCTTATACCCCCCTACACCCCCCTTATGCCCCCCCCAATACCCTCCCCCCCCTAATACCTCCCCTTATACTCCCTCCTTACTGTCGACAAAGACGTAGTTCTACGTCAAAAAATATTTTGTTATTATTTCAAAGTACTTTTGAAGCCATTTAATTTACATTTTTGAAAACTTTTCTATCTCTTATAGTTTCGGAGATATTCGGCCCGAAAGAGAAAAATCGATTTTTTCCGAAGGGGTGTTCACTCTCTAAACATGCGTATGGGTACGTATAAAAAAAGACGTATCTCTTATTTTTGTCTACACAACAACATATATAAAGCTCATCAAGATCGGAGTGGGACACCTCCGTGGTATAGTTATTTTTCCGAAAGTTGTATTTTAATCAAACAAGTATTACAATAAAAAAAGAGAAAACTTTGATTCAACAGGTGGCAAGTAAATTTTCGAGCGTTTCAAAATATCGTATTAATGTTCTTCAGCTTGAGAAGTAAATCAAAGTGACGTATCATTAGTTAAAAGAAAAGTTTCTGTTACTATACGACATATTATTTTGAGGAACAACAGTAATTTATTGTAATATAAAATGACTAAAATCAAACGTATGTAAGGATGGGGTATGTTGGCTCATATCAAGGTACGCTTAGCTTGACTTGTGTTGCCGCGCGCGTGAGACCTGTGTGAGTATGTGATTTGCTACCTACAATGCTAGATAAATATTTATATTAATATTGTTATGTTGAAGAAAGCTACATCTAAAATAGTTTACAATTGTTTTTCTGCAACAGCATTTTGCTATTCGATCATTACAAAATAACTTTAAAAGATACAATCTTCATCAAGAAGTACATATCTGTTATTCGTTTTGTGTTTCTATTACGTTTTCATTAATTTAACATAGACTTTTGTTAATTTAACATTAATTTAACATAGCCAATTTACCCTACTATCGGGACAAGTTGGCTATAATGCAGCATGTTCGTATTTCACTTATTACAAAGAAACTATAGGTACTGTATACAGGAGCGTTCCTATGGCATAAAAATATAGAGAAAGGTTCTCTCTATCATATTAGTACTGTTTAATCATGATAATTAGTTGTTTAAAAATTCAAATGCCGAAATTGTGAAAACTGTGCCAACGAGCCCCGATTTCCCCTACGTAAATAAGTAAGTAGAGTTTTCTCGCTAGTTTCAGTTTTGTAGTCTCGTTTGTTAAGTATTTTTAGAAGCCTAAGTTTAGTCTGATAAACAACGAAACGAGTTTCTAAAAATGAAAAAACAATCATGATAAATCAGATAAAATTTTCCAACTAAAAATATTTCTCAGTTCGATGGATTCAGCTCAGTAAGATGAATTTTAAATAAATGAATTAACTCAGATATAGCTTGAAATGGATTTTCTTTACCAAACAGTTATTATATCTGTTACCTTCTCTCTGCTGTAGAATTCGTCATAACAAGATTAAAACAAGAAAGAAAGAACTTCTGAAGAAACAGATTTTGCAGGAGGAGTAAAAAAGGAGAAAAATTATAATGTAACATTTGTGCAAAAGAAGACGATAAATGAAACGTGTAAAAAAGCATCTAACATACGCAGAAAAAGTGAATAAGCACAAATAAAAAGTACAAAATTACAATAAAAATTTTATAACAAAAGTCACATAATATTTTATTTTTGATATATAATAGAATACTTACATAAATAATACAGATAACAGGAGCTTAAAAAGAGATTATGTATTATTAATTTATGTATACAACAGCATATATAAATTAAATTTAAACAATCTAATTACTGATTGACTGATATCGCAATGAGGTATATATTATACATCATTAATGAGGCAAGTTGGGCTTTGGCTTTTCTTAAGAAGAAGAGAACGACCCAAGTCTGACCTTAAACTCTCTTAGTTTCTTGATGGGTTCGTAGTATTTTAATTTTCATGGAAATAGGTTACTAGTCCAACCCTCTGCTGGAGAGTAATAAGCTGTATATATCCATATAATATTAACATCTCTTTATAACAGATATATACATTGACGGAATCTACAATTTAATGCCGAAATCGAACAGACTATCAGGTTTACCATTACGTTCTTAAGAGGTGGCAATCGAGTCCGATATTTTTGGGCGGATTTGAATCCAGATCTTCGGCACAGAGAGCAGATGTATAAGAGCCTACTTGGTATATAGAAAAACTTAAGTAGTAAAACGTTAGCAGTAAGAAAATCAACAGTTTGGATTTGCTATCGCTTACGTTATGCTTTAAGTTCTTGACTGTAATTGGCTGATTTGCTTACTGCTTAAGTTTTTTTATGTGTCATGGCACATAATGCTAACTCTCTGCGCCCTGATCGCCACTGTTATTATACAATGATATCAATTGAGTTAATAAATATTATATTGCGATCGGAACAGTGACTCTTGTTACACAATTTGTCAGAGATTCTCTTCTCTGTTTTCTTATGCACGTTTTTTAGGAAAATTAAAGAACAGCTTAACTTACGCTCGATTGAGTTTAATTATTTTTAAGTAAACTCCATTCTTCGGTGATAATATAAATATTTCATTGAGAACGTAAGGTATTTCCGTTTTCTCGCAAGCCTCGACTTTGTAATTTCGTAGTATTTTTATGAGCCCAAGTTTAGTTTGATAAATAGCGAAGCGAGAACCTGAAAATAAAAAACAGTAATCAGATCAAGATTCTCGAAAAATTTTTCGGTTGAAAATGGAACAAAAAAAAAGAAAGGTGACACTTATTTCATCGTACCAATACAATTCCTTGGGCCGTCGCCGAAAGGTAGATAAGCCATCGGGTGTCTACTTTGCATAGCTTTTTCACTAAATCTTTCTGGATCGAAAATATCTGGCTCTGGATAAACACACGGATCACGTTGAAGCGCGAAAAGGGGAATCCATATCTTTTGCTCCTTCGGTATACTGACTTCGATGTCGTTGAAAGTATAACTCGACGTCGATTTTCTCGTTAAGAACGATAAAGCTGGGTATTTTCGTAAAGTTTCTGTAGTAAAAATAACGACAAGTTAATGAAAATGCATTTATACGAATCAATGAACAAATTACTTTTATCAGCGATACGATTATATTATAGTCATTATGTTTCTCATATTTTCCTTTAATTCAATCTCTCGAAACAGAAATTTTCGGGCAACGTACCTTTGAATACCTTATTCAAGTACTCCATTTTCTTGATGTCTTCATACGTTAAATTACTATCATGCTTCATGTATTCCTCATCAATTTCTTCACGCAATCTGTCCTGTAGTTTCTGATTTAAAGCCAGCTCGTAAAGCGCGTTAGTCATAGCCGTCGATGAGGTTTCAAAACCAGCAGCGAAAAACACAAATGCTTGAGAAGCTATCAAACTGTCGGTGAAATCTGAGATGCGAGTTATCTTCTATTTATTACAAATAATGTAATTTTCCATCGGAAATTGCGATTAATTTAATTATTTAATAATTGACATATGACTAAATACAGTTGTTGTTTATATGAGATTTAACTCCTCGCTTTATATCGAGATTTATAGAATGGAGAACATGTATTTTAAATGGGCGGACTCATGTATAGTTGTCAGTCTAAAAATTCTTCGTACGACACAGCAAAGTTGCAAAGTATAACAACGACAACAGACAATACTTACCGAAATCTCCCGCTTTATCAGAATGTTTCTTTAACTCGCGCAGCGTGTCAATGAAATCCTTCTTAACAACATTATTCTTTTCTCTGTAGTTCATATTGTCGACGACGAGACGCATGAAGAAGTCTGTGATCTCCATATCCGGCAAGATGTAGCCGAGGCCATCGTACAACAACGGTAAATAATCTTTGATTTTGTATCGCAGGAAATCCACCCAGGGTGGACGAAACACGTTTCTTCCTATTCTGCGAAAATCGCTGTCTTCGTTCGACAGGGCATTTATCTCGATGCCGAAGGCGCAGCTACCGATGACGTCGGTCGTGTATTTGGCCATCAGCTCGTAGCACTCTATGGGCTCGTTTTTGCTCGCCAATTTTTCCATATAATCCACAAGATGGTCGGCGCACACTGATATCAACGAGAACATCTCCTTCAATTTACGAGATGTAAAGGTAGGCGACAGCTTCGCTCTTAACGGTCGCCATCTCTTCGGTTCCAGATTGAAAAGATGTTGCGACAGCGGCTCGGCCTGCAATATGACAAAGACAAAGAAATTGTAATTGAGTAAATTTCCCGATTTTAATTAGTGCGAAATCAAATTCTATCAATTTATAGAAACTTCTTTTTAGAGAAACTGCTTTAAAATAAGCCTAGTAATTGTTAATAAGTTTTATCAATTAAAAAGTATGAAGATTGATGTCAAAATTTTCTCAAAAAGCGCATATTTAGATTTCGTATAAAACAGCTTAAAATATTCACACCTTTTCGTGAATAGTGAATTCTGCTCTGTTGGCGAATGCGGGGAAATCTTTGATGAGGATATCCTTAATTAAATCTGGATCCCTTACGATAAGGATGGGTGTCCTCCCTTTGAATATCCCAATCAATGACTCGTCTTTGTAATCATTGTACAATTTCATTAAATAACCATTCAAGGTTACTTTTCCAAGCATGACATCTTTTAAGTTGCCGAATCCCGGTATCGGTCGTGGACCACGGACGCCGCGTGATTTCCAAAAGTCGAAGTTCGACGTTAAGAAATAATAGAGAGCGAGAATGACGGCGGTAATGCCGCATAGGATTTGGAAATTTTCCATTGTCCCGCAATTGCCGATCGATTATCGATAATGATCCTTACTGAGTGGAAGGAGAAAATAATGTTTCATTAAATAAATTTCTTAAAATATTATAATTATTTCAATAAAATCAACGCCATGTAAAGGCGATGTTACATCTAATATTTCAAATGTAAAAAGCACGAGTAAATTTCGGACTGAAGATATGATATTGTAAAGTAAACAATAGAGAATACGAATAGAAACATTTGTCTGAAGTTTTATTTTTGCAATTTATATCGTTTTTAGTGTTTCAAAGATTGCAACTTACGTAAAGTGAGAAGGAACAATCCACACAAATATCAATGCGCAGAACAATCCTAGATTGTATTATATCGCGGTTGAATCAAAAGACAAATTATTTTCAGATTCGAGGAAAGAGTTATAAATATCACTGCTATTATGGCAACGAAATAACTGTGCCAAATACGTTACGCTGTCGCATTTTTGTATTCTATGCTAATATTTGTGTAACAAATAGCTGTAATTAATATTTAAAAAAAACTATATAATACCCAATGCTATCTTGCTTAAAGAACTATTATTTTCCATATGGTGCTGATAAACTTTTACACTCCTATAAAAAACGTATAGCGAAATGTATGGCTAGGCAAATAATATATTCATATATGTATACGCAAATAATGTATACACATATACAGGGTGTTTGAAAAAGTGTCCCATATTTTGAGAGCAGGTAGTACTTGTCAAAATAAGAAGAAAATGTCCAGTAAACATGGGTCCTAAATCAAATACCTGTTGAGATATGGATCAATCTTTATTGTATACTATAATAATATAGGATGTGTTCTATGTGGTTTCCATTCATTGTCATACACATTTTAAATAAAAAAATACACATTCCTACATGTTTGTATGTCATCGATTGGGTGTTGAATACACCAAAGTCTTTAAATGATAAACATTGCCCTCTTTTTATATTAATCGTGTTATTTCTGCAGTGCGGTAAATTTAGTCATTATCAGGTATCGACGACGTACAAAGAGTGTAGGTATTTGTATTTTTTTATTTAAAATGTGTGAAAATAAATGGGAACCATGTAGAAGACCTCCTATATTGTAAATTCAAGATTGGTCTATATAACAGGCATTTGATCTAGGAGAGAGACCTATGTTTATTGGACATTTTCTTTTTATTTTGATGAGTATTACCTGCTCTCAAAATATGGGACACTTTTTTTTAAACATCCTGTATGTATGCGCAAAAAGAGTGAATAGAGGCAAATAAAAGGCAGAAAATAAAAGACAATTTTATGAGAACCAAGCGAAATAATAAATCTAATGTCAAATTAAGTAAAAATAATACGATAAACGATATCTTTCAGTCATTACTAATATACGATGTGTATAGAACATAATTAAAATTCCTGAAAGTTTTATCTATCTGTATATATAAAAACAAATGTCCTGAGTGACTGACTGACTGACTGACTGACTCATCAACAGCCCAAACTCCTAAACCTATAAACATGAAATTCGGGGAGCATATTTCTTCCATAACGTAAGTACCTATAGTGAGAAGGGATTTTTAGAAATTCGACCCTAAGGGAGTGAAAAGGGGTAAAATGTGTTTCCACGGATTCCTCAATATCTCTTAGGCCCGTTGAGATATCAACTTGGTTTTTTTATTTAAAGTAGTTATACATACCATAGCGAACCACAGGTATCAAGCTATAGTATCATATAAAGAAATAATCACGTGAAAATTTTTGAATATGTTACATCAAATGCAAATCAAATACAAATATATGATTTGCATACTTGTTAATCAAAATATTGTGAATTAGATTTAAAAATAACGTGAAGCAAATTATGATAAACTGAAAAACAACATTTTACAATAGCTTTTTCATTTTAGCATTTATTCGCGATGGCTCTCTTATTTCCAATGTATAATTAGAAAACTTTCATATACCTTAATATACATATATTTATACAGATTGTTTATTGATAATAAAAAAAAATATATATATATATATATATATTATATGAAAAAATATTTGACATGCATTTGTTTGTAGATATTTGATCCGCATACATGTAAATTAAATATTTGGATTTGATTTGCAATGTATATTTACCTATAAAGATAAAGAAGAAAAAAATTTTTTAAAGGTAACATTAAAAGATATTATTAAAAGATTACATATTATTAATATTGTTAGAAGCTCGCCACCGCAGTAATCAGAACAAATATATTTATTAACATAATAAATTCAATATTAAATTAAAATTGTACGAAGACTATCTTAATTAATTCAATTTATAATTAGGAGAAATGTTATTTCTGGGCGTATAAATTCTATTATGAACTAATACGTGAAAGTTTTTAAGTATAAAAAAACTGTAAAAAATATTTGGTATTAAATCTTTGGAAACATTTAATATGTGTAAAAATTTCTTATATTTATTTTATATATTTTGTTTTTGATATGTAATAGAATACTTACATAACAAATACGGAACAAAGAAGTTTAAAATAATTACATATTAGTAATTTATTTATGTAACAGCATATACGAATTAAAACGACCTAAAACTTAATTACTAACCGATCCAGATCAATGTCCTGATGAGTAGTTACGATATAATATCAGTAAAATTAATAAGTATTATACTTTAGTCGGAATAGTGACTGTTATTATTATATTATTTGACAAAGACTTCCTTCACCATTTTTATGTATATTCTTCAGGAGAGCCCAAAAAAGTTTAAATTAATTTCTATTAATTTTGATTATTTTCAAATGCATTCCGTTTTTTGGAGCTAATACAAAAGCTTTAGGTTCGCTTATGTAGGGTATTGGAGTTTTCTCGCAAGTCTCTACTTTGTAGTTTCGTAGGATTTTTATAAGCCCAATTTTATTCTGATAAACAGCGAAACGAGCACCTAAAAATAAAACGGCAAGTCATACCAGTCACATCAAGATTTTCAACTAAACATACTCTTCATTGGAAAGAGAAATAAAAAGCGATGTTTGAATTTATTTCACTGTACCGATGCAATTCCTCGGTCCGTCGCCGAAAGGTAGATAAGCCATCGGGTGCCTGCTTTGTACAGCTTCCTCATTAAATCTTTCTGGATCGAAGACATCTGGTTTCGGATAAATACTCGGATCTCGCTGAATCGCGTATGCAGGAATCCATACCTTTTGGCCCTCCGGTATACTAACGTTCACACCGTCGAAAGTATAACTCGACGTCGATTGTCTCATGAGAAACGGCGCTGGTGGATATTTTCGTAAGGTTTCTACATGCATTAAGAATAGTGTTAAATTACGAAAATACATTAAAGAATTACAATAATTAGATTGAAGTTTATCAGTAATGAGATCATATTGTAATATCGCCCGAAAAAAAAGACAATAGTGTATTTCTTTCTTACTTGATATTCTCCTCGAACAACGTACCTTTGAAAACTTTATCTAAATAATCCATCTCTTTGATATTGTCGCGTGTTAAATCTCCGCCATGCTTTGTATAGACCTCGTCAATTTCTTCACGGAGCTTGTCTTGTATTTTTTTATTTAACGCTAACTCATAAAGTACGTGACTAATAGTCGTCGACGAAGAGTCAAAGCCAGCAATGAAAAATACGAACGCTTGAGAAGCTATTAAATTATCTGTTAAATCTGAAACATCATTTTCTCTTTACTATAAAGAAATTCACGTTTTTATCGAACTGCTTAATAATTTAACAATTTATATATAATAAATTGGTTACATTCAAATACAACCGTAATAATTTAATAATTTTAATCATAATAATTAATAATAAAAACGAAAATTGAGCATCTTGTAATTTTTAAATTAATTTAAATACAAATTCGTATAGGTTTTCAACAAAAAATTTTTTTATTAAAAAAATGCAATACGTAAAAATAGTCAGTACTTACTAATATCGCCCAATTTATCTGGATGCTTCTTTAATTCACGCAACATATCAACGAAATCGTTCCTACTGATATTATTGGTTTCTCTGTAATCCATAGTCTCCACAATGACGCGTGTAAAGAATTTGGTGATTTCGGTGTGCGGTAGAATGTTACCGAGAATTTCGTAAAACCGCGGAAAAGATTCCCTGATTCTTATTCGTAACATATGTTTCCAGTCCATAGTCATTGTTTTTCTTCCCATCTTGCGAAATTCACTGTCCTCGTTGGATAACGCGTTCATCTCGATGCCGAAGACACAGCTGCCGATAACGTCGGTCGTGTATTTGGCTGTCAACTCGCAGCATTCTACAGGTTTATCTTCGCTCGTTACTTTTTCCATGTATTGGATAAGGTGGTCAGCACATTCTGACATTAAGGAGAACATCTCCTTTAGTTTACCGGATGTAAAAACAGGTGACAGATTCATTCTCAACGGTCGCCACCTCTTCGGCTCCAAAGAGAAGAGATGTTGCGACAGCGGCTCGGCCTATAACAAAGATAAAATTGTAATCAAATTAATTTGACACAAAATAAAATTCTATTTACAAACACTTGCTTAAGGCTTTTTGGAGACACATCTCATATTTTTTAATAAGTCTCATTATACGAAAATTAGATAAATATATGTGAATCCTTAAAGAAGATCCGCCGTGTGTGTCCTGTTTATATCTTTTTTGAATATAATATATATAATAGCTTTAAGTATTCTCACACACCTTTTCGAAAGTGGGTAGTCCTCTATGAGCAAATATGGAGAAATCTTTGATAAGGACATTCTTAATTAAATCAAGATCTTTTACAATAAGAACAGGTGTCGTTCTAGCGAATATCCCAAACAATGGTTCGTCTTTGTACTCGTTGTACATTTTCGTCAAATAACTGCTCGCGGATATCTTCGAAAATATAACATCTTTAAAGTTTCCGAATAGTGGTATAGGTCGTGGACCACGGACGCCGCGTGATTTCCAAAAGTCGAAGTTCGACGTAAGGTAATAATAAAGAGCGAGAATTAGGGCGACAATTCCACATAGAATTCCGTAGAGTTCCATTGTCCGGCCAGTCGATTACGAATGATCTTGACTTGAAAGAAAAGAGAAATAACATTCTATTGTATAAACCTCCATCTCGAAAAATGATAAGATTCGATAAAATTCAAACAAAATGTATCTTTGATAAAATGCGTGTTTAAGCGAGATTTGATGGAATTTTATCGATATCAAAATGTTTCAAGTCTGGAAAATGAACCGAAAGATCACTCTTATAACATATTATAATATATGTTATAAGTTATTATAATATAAGATAAGATAAATGTTATTTTTAAAATAATATTGATTTAGAAAAACGCTAAGTGTTGTATCAATTCTGTCATTTATGATATATTAATGCACGTATGTGAAATGGAAATTTGGATCGTAATTTTTTGAAATGTTTTTGTTCGGAAAGGTCGCTAAGCGAATTAATGCACTTAAGGGGCTACATCCACCTAGAGGCCCGAAAAATAGGTCGAAATTCAGATTTTTTTTTTTTTCAGAAACGATTAATGGAAATGACATGAATTTTTTTGTACTTAAAGATACATGTTTTGAAAGCTTAAAAAATTTTTTTTATTACAAAATGTCTAAAAATAAAAAAATTATGGCCGCCGGCAGATGATAAGTTTTTTCCGACACGTTCGGCGGTGGACACTGTGCAGTTGAAACGGCACGGTCGATCTGAAATAAAAAAACCAAAGGGATTATTCAAGTTAACAATAAAGACGAGTCGTTGACGATCGCCGATTTTTAAAATCGATTTTTTAAACAAAATGGCAACGAATTGAAACTCGGGTATGGAAAATCTGTGAGAAAATGTCGTCATTTTTACGTAATTATTAAAAAATAAAGATTGATTTAAAAAAAGTAAGATCGTCAACGACCTCTAAATGTTTCTCAGCGTATTTTGTGTAAATTTCAAAACGATCCATCGAGTAGTTTTCCAGATATGTTGTCCACCGGCTTCGAAAACAGTGTCATCTGCCGGCGGCCATAACTTTTTTATTTTTAGACATTTTGTAATAAAAAAATTTTTTTTAAGCTCTCAAAACGTGTATCTTTAAGTACAAAAAAATTCATGTCATTTCCATTAATCGTTTCTGAAAAAAAGAAATCTGAATTTCGACCTATTTTTCGGGCCTCTAGGTGGATGTAGCCCCTTAAGGGCGGCATCTTGCATCAAGGTAACCCAGGTAGCACATACACGTTTCAGAAATGTTTTATAAGCGTTTTTCCGAAACGTTTTATAACCGATTTCTAGAAACGTTTCTCATGAGTAAAAATGTCCATTCGATTTTATCATATCGATAAAAACATTCGATGGAACGTTTCTTTTCCGATAAAATGACGTTTAAAAAATTATTATAGAAACGTTTTGTTTTAATGATAAAGACATTTTTGATAAAGACATTTAAAATTCCTACTTTTCATGTCTTTTGAACGTGTTTATGACTTCTTTGAAACATGCATGAGTATATGTTCTACAATCTTTATGCACATACCATCTATGACGTCTATTCTTTTTCGAAAAAATTCCTGAACTGGTGCACATTCGTGCAATAAGTTAAAGTAAAACAAAATTATACTTGTCTCACTCTAACTTAATTGCATTACTGATGTGCACCAATCCAGGAAGTTCTTCAAAACGTAACACACGTATAAATGTTCTTTCAATAGCCACGTTCAGCAGAACGTTTATTTTGCAACTGTTGGAAGTTTTCTAAGCTCAGATTTGTCCGATGACAAACAGATTAAGACCGGTAGGACAAAATTAATTTAAGTAAATAAGTGGATATATGTGCATGGATAAAATGATTTATTTCATGCAATAATAATTAATGCAATATAAATTTAAATGTTTCAAAAAAGGCTATTAAAGCTATTATATATATAGATAAAGCAAATTATAATTTTGAAAGGAAAAATTTAACAAATAGGTATTTTTGTTAACTGTAGAAACGTAAAAAATACGTTTCTTAAATCATGGTTTCAAAAACATTTTTGTTCAAACGTTTCTTAATAATTATTTACGGTTATAAAACTATGTATACGTACAAAAAACGTATATGAAACTAATATGTGCTACCTGGGTAAACAATAATTAAAATAAAAAAGTAATATGGCTAATTATTTCATATAATGCAGTGCGTTTAAATACGCGAGTATCGCGAAATAAAAGTCATCTTCGAACGTAAGGCATAGCATTTATCGCCGATTAAACAAACAAGACTTTGTGATAAGAATCAATGCAATAACCCCGCGATCTCCGTCACGCGTAGATTATTATGTAACTTCTCTTCGATTGTTACTTGAATCGAGAAAGTTTTTCGCTTAGCGCCAATCGACGATCTTGATGTTTCTTGAGATGATGCTGCAGAATAGAAAAACGAAAGAAACAAGAGATTGTTCTCATTTTTTAAATCTAAGCACGCGAGAGATCATCGACCTCCAGCGATGCACTTCATTGTTTAATAACAAGTAGCAAAGTAAGGATAAAAGCGAACGCAAGACACGTTAATGTTGTTTTGACGATTATCCGAGTGTACAATGCAGTAAAAAAAATAATTAGATGCACATATACATAATACACGAACGACGCAGTGTAAAACTGAGCCGCTGTTCAGAAATCGAGAGGCTTGCTGTTAAAAAAGCGCACAGTGCAGTAATTGCTCGAAAGCTCGACTTGTCAGGCATGATGTAATATTTGAGAGATGAAGTGAATAATAATTGTTCATTAATGTAATCGATTTTGTTTTACTCGTCATTTCGACGTTTCAGGAAGGAAAAACTATCGCGCCGAATGGTCGACAGATCGATTTTTTCCATTCTACTTACTTTTCCGACTCCAATTTCCGGCTTCTTCGTTCGATGATGATGGGCGGACGTGTCACAAAATGACTTCTCTCTATCATATATGCGAGGATGAAATTACAGAATTTGTTTCTTTTCTTCTTTCTTTCCGAAATTGTCAATTCGATGTTGGAACAAGCGATAAACGCGACGTACTTGAATATACAGCGCGCGGTCTTGAATATGAATTGTCGTGATAACGCCACGTACACCAGTGCTCATACCAGTGTGCTTGTACCATAGAGATATCTATAACTAGAGTGCGTGAGTCATATGCTAGCACGTAAAAGGCTGCGATATAGGAGGAGGAAAAAGAACGCTGCAGTATGGGCCCCTTCTGTCAGACAAAGACAGAAAAGGCCAATACTGCAGCTTTCTCTTTCTATTCCTATCGCGAAAAGACAGCTTTCTCTTTCTATTCCTATATAGCTTTTTCAGCTCGCTTAATTGCGCACTCTATTCTTATATTTCTATGGCTTATACCAGCGTTCGCGAAAATGTGACCGGAGTTAATACCAACCTGTTGCCGTCCAAGTCGTGCCAAATTATAAGCGAAGAGAACGTATAAAATAAATATGATGATTCATGAAAACGATATCATCTCCTTCACCATGCCGTGATTCTGCAGTGACACACAAAAAAATCTCGACTAGATAAGATCTTGAGCTTCACACATGCATATTAATGTAGGTGTGCAGTCTCCGGCGCTAAGCGATCGCTTCACAGCTCGCTAAATTTTTATTGTCTGATCACAAGATAAATTGCAAATAAATGAAACAATTTTCCTCACCAAACGGTGATAAATTCTATTGGCTTCTCTTGGTTGTAGAATTGGTCAGAACTGGACTGGATGATATAAAAGAAATTTTGCTAGAAAAGAACAAAAAAGGAAAAAAAAAACTCGTAGCTATCTACTTTGCGGCAATGAAGAACTTTTAGACGCTGGCGCTTTAATAAATGCGGTATATTTTTCTTATCTGTTTAAAAGAACTCAAAGTGTGCGATATTCTAGAAATTACAATGTTAAATATGTTAAATGAAGTATTTTGAACACCGATGTCGAAAACTTGATAAAACAGTCGATAAAACTTTTAAATTCAATTTATTCACGAAGCATGAATTGAGGGATGTACTTGAATTCCGATATCTCGGAAAATGACCATGTAATTATACGATAAATAATTAATGTAGGAATTATAAATAGCAAAAACTATAAATATAGTATCAATATGTATCATCGATACATTTTTATTTGTGTAAGAAAAATCAAAAAGCGCAAAATATATAGGGAGTAAAAACATATAGAAATAGAGACAAATACATAGTATAAATTACATTATAAAAATATTATAACAATCAGAAATAATAATTCTGATAATAAATTAAAAAAATAAAAATTGTGTACAAGGGCAATACTTCTTCATCAATCCAACATCTTATAACTAATGTCCAAGAGAATGCTATTTCTGAACTATAAACTGTTACTACAGGAAAGTTTTGAAGTGTAGAAGAATAATAAAAAAATACTTGACATACCCAAAGACTTTTTATATACTTTGCATATTTTATTTTTGATGTGTAATATAGAATGATTGCATAGCAAATACAGAAAAGAGGCGTTTAAAGAGATTATATAATATATTACAATTAAATTTAACCGACTTAATTACTGTCTGACTGATGTCGCGATGAGAAGTTACTATACGATGTCAGTAAAATAAGTACTATACATACTTGTGTTGTAGTGGGAAAAGTGACTCTTATTATTACATTTCTTGACACAGATTTCCTTCACCATTTTTTATATACGTATGTTTTACAGAAGAGAGAGAGAGAGAGAGAGAGAGAGAGAGAGAGAGAGAGAGAGAGAGAGAGAGAGAGAGGAGAGAGAGAGAGAAAGAGAGAGAGAGAGAGAGAGAGAGAGAGAGAGAGAGAGAGAGAGAGAGAGAGTTAAAAAAGCTTAAATTAATCTCGATTAATTTTAATTATTCTTAAATATATTCCATCCTTTGGCGTTAATATCAAATTCTTGTCATTGACTGGATAAGGTACTTGCGTCTTCTCACAAGGCTCGACTTTGTAGTTTCGTAATATCTTTATGAGCCCAAGTTTAGTCTGATAAACAGCGAAACGGGAACCTGAAATAAAAATCGATCGTCGTGTAAACCAGATCACAATCAAAAATCTTTTCCGGTTGAAAATGGCGCAAAGAGAAGTGAAGGGTGACATTCAAATTAATTTCACTACTGTACCAATGCAATTTCTTTGTCCGTCACCGAAGGGTAGATAAACCATCGGACGCCTGCTTTGCACAGCTTCTTCATTAAATCTTTCCGGATCGAAGACATCCGGTTCTGGATAAATATTCGGATCTCGATGCATAGCGTGCAAAGGAATCCATATCTTTTGGCCTTTTGGTATACTAACTTTGGTACCATTGAAAGTATAACTTGACATCGTTTTTCTCGTATAGAAAAGCCCAACTGGATACTTTCGTAAGACTTCTATATTAAAAATGGTTCAATCTATCTGTTTAAATGCATTTATACGCACAAAAGAACTACAATTTATATAGTTTTATCAGCGACGAAATTATTATTATAATGCCGCTGCAAAGATCGATGTAGTCACGCAGTCCTTCCATTATTTAATTTTTCTTTTCGATCGACATACCTTTGAGTACTTTATCCAAATAATTCATTTCCTTGATGTTTGCATATGTTAAATTGCCATAATGTTTTATATATTCTTGATCAATTTCGTCACGTAACCTGTCCTGTATTTTCTGATTTAAAGCCAGCTCGTAAAGCGCGTTAGCCATCGCCATCGATGAAGTTTCATAACCAGCAGCGAAAAACACGAATGCTTGAGACGCTAACAAACTGTCGGTCAAATCTAAAAAAATACCAATTATCTTTCAATTTCCTACCTCGAATGTTAAGAATTGCGAATAATTTAACTGTTCTATATATAATAATTGAGACATGACCAATTGGACGTCGCTCCTAATATAAAATTTAACATTTCGCCTTGCTGTAATTACATAATTATATTTTGGATGCATAAACTCTCGTATATCTTTCCGTCTAATGAAATTTTCAAACAATAAACAGCAAAGAATGAAGCAGATAATATTTACCGATACCGCCCATTTTATCCGAATGTTTCTTCAATTCGCGCAGCATATCAATGAAATCATTTGTAGTGATATTATTCGTTTCTCTGTATTCCATGGTCTCCAGGATAACGCGCATGTAAAACCTAGTAATCTCCGAATGCGGCAGGATGTAGCCGTAGAGGACATCGAAGAGCCACGGCAAGTGTTCCTTGATGCTGAATCGTACGCGATCCCAGAAAGGCGGACGGAATACATCTCTTCCTAGCCTGCGAAATTCGCTGTCCTCGTTCGACATGGCATTCACCTTGATGCCTAAGGTGCAGCTGCCGATGACGTCGGTCGTGTATTTGGCCGACATCTCGGCACATTCTATAGGCTCATTTTTGTTCACTAATTTTTCCACGTATTGGACAAGATGGTCAGAGCACTCTGATATTAACACGAACATCTCCTTTAGTTTACGGGATGTAAAAATAGGCGTCAGCTTCGCCCTTAATGGTCGCCATCTTTTCGGATCCAAAGCGAAAAGATTTTGCGACAGCGGATCGCCCTGCATAACAACAAGAAAAATGCATTTGAGTAAATTTAGCTCAAAATTAAATTCGACCAGATTACAAAAACTCGCTTAACCCTCAAGACCCCAACGTCGAAACTCGATATAATATTTCGTGCCAACAGCTCCATCCTTACGGAAAAATACTACAGAAGGACTACTGTATAATTGCGAAAAAAGTACATGAAACTATAATAAGTGTTACAGTAATTGCTGTAGTTTTGTGTGCTTTTCTTGCAACTACAGCTTTTTCCATAAAGGAAGCGTCAAGCTAGATTCGACATAAAGTTCTTATATACTTTACACTGTATTTTTTAAATTAAAAGTATTTCTAATGCTTATTATGACTCAATATTTACATTATATCAATATTTCGTTTTGTCTGGTTATCGCGTCGTTAAATATTTTACAAATTCGAATTTTTGGCATCCATGCGAAAGAAAATTGTGTCCTATCCTGTAAAGGGAAATCTGGACTTCATCCAAGCAAATACTTCAAACAACGTCATATATTATTAAAATTTAAAACAAAATGTAATAATTATTTTTGAAATATATTATTAATTCCAACATATCCAATATAGTTTTTATCTCCTGTATATATAAGAAAATTAAATTTAATAAAAAGGTATTTAAAATTTTTTATTGCAGAATTCTTCGATTTTCTGACACTGGCGGAGCAAAATGTTCTTTTCACGCAAGGGGTTAAGACTTCTTGAAGCAAATCTCACGATTTTCATCATTCAAAATAATGATGTATCAAAATTTTCACAAAAAGCACTTTGTTTAGATTTTTTATAAAACGACTTAAAGTATGCGCACCCTGTCATGAGAGCTGTACCCTCTATCGGCGAATATGGAGAAATCTTTGATAAGAATATCCTTAATTAAGTCTGGATGTTTCACGACAAGGATGGGTGTTCTCCCAGCGAATATGCCAACCAACGGTTCATCTTTGTAGTCGTTGTACAGTTTCGTCACATAATCGCTCAAGGACACCTTTCCAAGTATAAAGTTTTTGAAAGTGCCGAATCCTGGTATCGGTTGTGGGCCAGGAACGCCACGTGATTTCCAAAAGTCGAAAGTTGACGTAAAAAAGTAATAAAGAGCGAAAATTACGACGGCGATGCCGCACAGGATTTCGAAGGGTTCCATTGCCCCACGAATATCAATCGATTATCGGGAATAATCTTTATTGAAGAAATCGAGAAAGCTCTATGACCTGTTAATTAAATAAATTTCCATCTTGAAAAGTTATAAAGTTGATAAGGTTCAAACAAAATGTATGCTTAATAACGTATAATGTTATATTAAATGTTTCAAATGTAATAAGGCGCATAAAGAATACGCGTGAGCTTCAAATAATGAAGATATGATGTCATCGCTAAACAATAAAGAGAACAAAGTAATAAAAAAGTTTGTCGAAGTTTAGCCTGTAACTTATATTATCTTTATCGCTTTTAAAGATTTATAACTTACTTAAAAAAAGTGAGAAACAACTGTCCAAATATCAATACACATTATACTCTCTCGACTATTTTTATCTCGACTATTTTCACATAAAGAAATAAATGATTTTTGTATCCGAAAAAACAGTTATAAGTATCACTTTTATTTTATCAACGAAAGAACTGTTCAAAATTCGCTACGCTGTTGCCTTTTGTAAGTAACGTTAATATATGTGTACAAATAGCTAATTAGAATTTAAAAAAATTAGATAACATTCGATGCTATTTTGCATGTAAAACTATTCTATTCAATATGCTGAATCTAATTTAACGTTACATATCGCATTAAAAATAGTAAGTAACAAGCGCAAACAAAATAGTAAACAACAAACACATGACAAAGCAAATAATATTTATGCACAGAAATAAATAAAACAAAAGAGAAAATTAAATTAAAACTCATAATTCTATAAGAGTTCCAAGCCAAATAATAAATTCAATGTCAAATTAAATAAAAATTGTAAGAAAAACAATACTTTTTATTCAAACCATCATATATATTTTTGCTATACATATTCATGCTGATTAAAAAATTATGTAAGAATTTTATAAAATATAAACTAAAGTAAATATAAACTAAGTTAGTATATAAATTTATATAAAGTATATCAGATTACATGCAAATCAAACATAAATATTTGATTCATACATGATATACAAATATTTTATTTACATACATGCTAATAATCAGATATTGAAAATTACATTTTAAGTTTAAGATAATGTGATAATTCATTAAATAAATTTAAAAAAGATTTTACAACATTTTCGCATCCTAGTCTATATTTTGGCTTTCTTTCCGATTATTCATAGTTCAACGATTTCATATATCATGATGCATATTTTTATGGATTTATTTTATTGATAAAAAATGTATAAATTATAAAAATATTTTAAACGTAATTGTTTGATATTTGATCTGCAATACTTTTGACATTTACATTTTCAATATATATGTAATGTAAATGATATGTTTATCTCATAAATGAAAAACGAAAGTGATTTAAAAAGATTATTAAGATATATATATATATATATATATATATATATCATATCTTACTAATCACAGCATAAACTTAAAAGTAAGCTATCTAATGACACTTTTAATATGTAATGTAAATGACATATTTACGTCAAAAATAAAAGAAGAAAGCAATTTAAAGAGATTAGAGGAAAGTCCCCTATTATGAGATAGGCTCCTAATATGCGACAGCGAGGTTTCTGCTAAACTAATAGGCCCTATCTGTTGGTTCCACCATGAACTTATTGCCCTTGGAGTAAAACCTATTTAGTGGAAAATTCATTGTTTGATCGTGCGTGTAGTCGTTGCAGAGAAAGAAATTGTGAAATTGGATGTTGTCAAGTGTCATGAATATGAGTCTTTAAACCTTGTTTATTATATAATTAATTAATATTTGGCAATAAATTCTGCATGCAGCGATAGAGTAAAGTCGTATTAATGGGAAAATACGGGATATGTTGAGTTGCTCAATTGTAGAGATTAGATTTGGTGATCGCGAAACCGCAAGGCGTGGTGCTCGTAACATGAGATACTCAGGGTACTCCTGGGTTGCTGGAGTATGAAAGTTATTGTATAGTAATAAAAGAAGAGAAAATACTATATTAACGTTATGGGAAGGTTTATACGAATTTATAAGACTGTGCTGACCTTGATTTAAGGGGGAAGGGTGGAGGGAGAAGATTAGGTACATAATATTGAGTATAAGTGGGTTTACGATTGTTGCAAATATGCTTCTCCATTACATTTGTCTTTTAAAAACTTTAAATAAAGTTTTGTGATTGCAATATGATGTATTTTACACTTTATTAGCGATTTCCTGGGGTCTCTCATATTAGGAGCACACTTTTTCGATTCTTTTGAAAGCTCATTTTTTACATCTTTCTAATTTTCAGAAAAATCAATATTTAAATTAAATTTTATATTTCAGCATCTTAAAGCTTATTAAATTCCCTTCAAAATGACCTACTATATTTTTCAATTCTGCCCATAGACTTCCGGCAATCACACAAAATAGATATGGTATCTCATAATCGGGTACTTTCCTCTATGTATTATTAAGATATGTTATACATAATTTAATAATAACCGCATACACTTAAAATTAAGCTATGTAATTGTTAATTATAAAATGTTAGAGCACAACTATATCAAGAAAATTAATAAAAATTACAGCAGCCGATACAATGACTCCTATCACTGTTTTAATTGATAATTTTTCTTCCACATTTTATTACGCATGCTCTCTATGGAGAGTCAGGGAAAAACTTAAATTAAGGTCAATTAATTTTAACTATTTTCAAGTGCAGTTCGTCTTTTGGAACTATAATAGCAATGCTTTAGGATCGTTTACGTAGAGTATTGGAGTTCTCGCGCAAGTTTCGATTTTGTAATTTTGTAGTACCCTTACAAACTCAACTTTACTCTGAAAAACAACGAAACGAGCTCCTAAAAACGGCATACAAATTATCTACCTTAAGATTCTCAATTAAAACTATTTTGCGACTAAAAGATATTTTTGACCGCGAAAGGAAACTGATGGAAATATTTTACTAAAAATATAATAAAATTTTGCTGAAATTCTCTCTCAATTGACCCCAATTCATTGTTATTTCATCAATGATTTAGTGGAAATTCAGTTTTTTTCAGTTAATTCCAGTAAATTTCATGATATTTAACATAAAAGAAATTTAGTTGTTACTTTAAATTTTTAATAGTATAATTTAACTTTTCTTTATTTCACAGTATTATATAAGGAAACTCGTTATTAATTTTGAAATATATTCAGTAATTTTTTAATAACTTTTATTTCACTTTTCATCGATTTTACAATATTTTCAGCAGGTGACTCTGATGAAAATGTTTTGCTGAAAGAACTATGAAATCTATAGTACTAACTTGATATAAGATGTTATATCAAGTAGTACTATAGATACTACTGCACAACATTAAAATAATCAATAAGCAGGTATTATAACAGGTACAATGATTCCTATCATTGTTCTAATTATCAGATTTCCTTCACTTTTCATTACGCTTTCTGCGGAAAACTGGGCAAACACTTAAAAAAAGTTAAGGCCGATTAATTTTAATTATTTTCAAATGCAATCCGTCTTTTGATGATAATATCAATGCTTTAGGATTGTGTACGTAGGGTATTGGAGTTTTCTCGCAAGTCTCAACTTTGTAACGTCGTAGTATATTTATAAGCCCAACTTTACTTTGATAAAGAGCGAAACGAGTGCCTAAAAATACAAAAAAGATTATGATGTAAATCTGACCAACGTTCAAAACTACTTTTAATTGGAAAATATGTATTAAATTAAAAATATTTTTCTGTAAAAAAAAATAAAAAAGGATATTTTTAATCATTTCACTATACCAATGCAATTCCTTGGCCCGTCACCGAAAGGTAGATAAGCCATCGGGTGCCTGCTTCGCACAGCTTCCTCATTAAATCTTTCTGGATCGAAAACATCTGGATCTGGATAAATATTCGGATCTCGATGAATGCCGTAAACAGGAATCCATATTTTTTGACTTTTCGGTATATTAACGTTGATACCACCGAAAGTATAACTTGACGTAGATTCTCTCCTAAGTAATGTCGCTGGCGGATATTTTCGTAATGTTTCTGCACGCATTAAGAATAGTGTCAAATTATGGAAATATTGAAAAACTACAATTAGATTGAAGTTTACTAGCAGTGGAATCATATTAGAATATCGGTGAATATTATTTTTCAAACGACATACCTTTGAAAACTTTATCTAAATAATCCATTTTTTTAATATTATCGTACGTTAAATCTTCGCCATGTTTCGCATACATCTCGTCAATTTCGTCACGTAAATTGTCTTGTATCTTTTGATTTAACGCTAACTCGTAGAGTGCATGACTAATAGTCGTCGACGAAGTTTTAAAGCCAGCAATAAAAAATACGAACGCTTGAGCAGCTATTAAACTATCTGTCAAATCTAAAATAATTTTTTTATTAATATATAAATAATTTAATTAGATATAATTAGATATAATTTTTAATTAGATTAGTTAGTCACTTAACAATTCATTATTTTTAAAGTTATGTAATGTTATTGATACACAAACTATTGCCAAAATACGATAATAATAAGAAAATAATCGTCATTAAAGTAAAAGTTAACTTCATTTTATTGTGATTTATAAAATTAATCTGAAATAATTCTATAATGACACGTACAAACTGGTATAGTTTCATGTGAGACATGACAGAAAGAAGTAATATATGTATAAACATACATACCAATATCGCCCAATTTATCAGGATGTTTTTTTAATTCACGTAACATATCAACGAAATCATTTCGAGTGATATTATTCGTTTCTCTGTAGTCCATGGTCTCCACGACAACGCGTGTAAAGAATTTGGTGACTTCTGTTTGCGGTAGTACATACGCGGACAATTCGTAAAGCCGCGGAAACATTAGTCTCAGTCTTAATTGTAATATATTTGCCCAAGTCGGTTCGAATATTTTTCTTCCCATTTTTCGAAATTCACTGTTTTCGTTCGACAACGCGTTCATCTCGATGCCGAAGACACAGCTGCCGATAACGTCGGTCGTATATTTGGCCGTCAACTCGTGGCATTCGACAGGTTCATTTTCGTTCACTACTTTTTCCATGTATTGGATAAGGTGGTCGGCACATTCTGATATTAAGGAGAACATCTCCTTTAGTTTACCGGATGTAAAAACAGGCGACAGTCTCGTTCTCAACGGTCGCCATCTCTTCGGCTCCAAAGAGAAAAGATGTTGCGACAGCGGATCGGCCTGTGATAAGGGTAGAATTGTAATCGAGTAACTTAAAATTAAGATCTACTAACTTACAAAAACTTGTATAAAGTTCTTGGAGATACATCTCGCATTTTTTAATAAGATTATTATACGAAAATTATAAAAGTAGGTTATTATATACTTGAATCTTTTTAAAACAGATGCGACATGTGTTTTGTTCTTATATTATTTGGATATATTTAAATAAAATAGCTTAAAATATTCTCGCCTTGTTGGAAACGGGTATTCCTCTGTTAGCGAATGTGGAGAAATCTTTGATAAGGACATCTTTAATTAAATCCAGATCCTTTACAATAAGAATTGGCATCTTTCCAGCGAATATCCCTAACACTGGTTCATCTTTGTACTCGTTATATAATTCCGCCAAATAATGGCCCACAGATATTTTACTAAACGTAACGTTTTTAAGATTACCAAATACAGGTATCGGTCGTGGACCACAAACGCCACGTGACTTCCAAAAGTCATAATTTGACGTGAGGAAATAATAAAGTGCGAGAATTACGGCGGCGATGCCGCACAGAATTTCGAAAGATTCCATTGTCCAACAGTCGTAGATCAATTTTCACAAATGATCTTTACTAAAAGAAAGAAAACAACGTTTTCTTATATGTGTAAACCTCCACCTTAGTGAAGTTAAATTTCAATAAAATTCTGTCAAAATGCATCATTAACAAGACGAGAGAGACAGAGAGAGAGCATGTTCGTTTACATTGTAAGTTACATTTGATGAATATTATTCTTAAATTAATATTTTTTGAATAAAATTTTATTTAATATAGCATCTAGCTTCGCAGCAACTCCGGTGGATGGTTTCGTCGCTGATGATGATTAATGAAAGTGCGATAAAGCCGATTTTTCTTAATACGTACGTACGGATAAAATTTCAGAATTTGGTTCTGCTCTTCTCTCTTTTTCTTCAATTCAACGTTGATAAAAACGACAGATATGACATACCTGAATGCAAATAGCGATGCGAAGTAAATGCATCCGCATATATTGCGTGTCGTGCGTTAGCTCGCGTCGGCCCGTAAGTGAACACGTACTAGAATGCAACGATGTAACTTGAGATAATTTGACCATCCGTCGCCGTCTAGGTCGCGCGAAATTATGAGTGCGGACGCTCCAGTACAAGGAAACTAAGTGAGCAAGTACGTTAGTCACGGCGAATTGTAAGAACGATATATATTCAAGATTTATCTCCCTCCGTCACTTCAAATGCCTTGTTGCCATGACTCTAGCGATATTTGAAAAGGTCGATCAGATAAAAGATCACGTTACATATGTAAGTTAGCATGCAAATTTCGCCGCTGAGCTTTTGGCCGTCCGTTTAATTTAATTGCGAATATATCGCGAAATAATTTTCCTAATGATGATCGATTCTCTCAGCAGTACAATTAGCAATTCGGCGATAATGTAAAAGGAATTACAAGATCTTGTTGAAGAAGCGAAGGAAAGGAAGAAATCGTAGCTATTGTTTTTGCGGTAATAAAAGACTTTCAAACGCATTGCTAATAGTCGGCAACGAAATTTTAAAGCCAGAAAAGGAATATGCGTACGTGTGGTGAAGCTATTAAACTATATGTCATATCTAAAACGTCATTTCTTCAATACTATAAATAATTTAATTTTTTTAAATTAATTACATAACAATTCATATGTAATTAAGTTATTATTTTTAAAGGTATATTATGTTCAAACGGCAGTTATTATAAAAATATATATAGCTATAGAAAAAGTCGGCGTAAAATAAGTAACAGTTAATTTCATTTGATATATATATTGTGGTTTATAAAATTATTCTTATAACATGTCTCATCGTTTGAAAACTTGTGAAATAGCTTTCTTGTATTCTCACCGTTTCATCCCTATAATTAAATCTGGATTTTTTAAAGTATGATGTAAAAACAGGCGACAGCTTCACTCTCAACGGTCGCCATCTCTTCGGCTTCAAAGAGAAGAGGTGTTGCGACAACTTGGTCTATGAGATAAAATTGCACAGAAAAAAGGAAGTGTTAAATCAAGACTTATGTTCTTGTATATAAGCAAGAATCTTGAAATAAGATATAAATTATGTTAAACGAAGAAAACTTGTTTGAATGAAGGTATTTATGTAGTTTAATCAAGAAAAAAAGTTAAAATTTTTATAAAAAGATTATAGATTCTTGCTTGATACAGGAATATAAGTCTTGATTTAACACTTCTTTTCTTCTGTGTGTAATGAAATAAATTTGGCTCCAAATAAAATTCTATAACTTGTAAAAACTTGCTTAAGGCTTTTGGAGGCATATCTCATATTTTTTTATTAGTTTTATTATACGAAAATTAGAAAAGTGTACGTAAATCTTTAAAGAATTTGCGCCGTGTGTGTCTTGTTTAATATCTTTTTTGAATTATATAATAGTTTTAAATATTCGACCTTTTCGAAAGTGGATAGTCCTCTATGAGCGAATACGGAGAAATCTTTGATATAAGGACATTTTTAATAAGGTCAGAATCTCTTACAATAAGAATAGATGTCGTTCTAGCGAATATCCCAATCAATGGTTCGTCTTCGTACTCGTTATATATTTTCGTCAAATAATTGTCCGCGGATATCTTCGAAAATATAACATTTTTGAAATTTCCAAATAGTGGTATAGATTGTGGACCACGAACGCGTGATTTCCAAAAGTCGAAGTTCGACGTAAGATAATAATAAAGAGTGAGTGCCGACGATCTTGATGTTTCTTGAGATACTTCGGACTGCGGAGTAGAAAAACGAGAGAAACAAGAGAGTTTTTATTTTTTAAATATAAGCACGTGAGAGGTCATCGACCTCGAGCGGTGCACCTCATCGCTTACTAACTTAAGTAGCAAAGTAAGAATAAAAGCGAACACAGACACGTTAATGTTGTTTTGACGATTATCGAAGTGTACAATGCAGAAAAAAATAATTTGATGCACATGTACATAACACACAAACAACGCAGTGTAAAACTGAGCCGCTGTTCAGAAATCGAGAGGCTCGCTGTTAAAAAATCGCACAATGCAGTAATTGTTCGGACGCTCGACTTGTAACGCACAATGTAGTACTTAAGAGATAGAAAGTGAATAATAATTTTTCATTAATGTAATCGGTGTCGATATTGTTTTACTCGTCATTCCGATGTTTCGGGGAAGAGAAAATGCCGCGCCGGAAAGTCGAGAGATCGATTTCTCCATTCTACTTATACTTTTCCATTCGAAACGACTCCAATTTCCAGCTTCTTCGTACGACGATGATATGCGGGCGTGTAACAAAGCGACTTCTTTCTACATACATGCGAGAATAAAATTTCAGAATTTGTTACTTTTCTTCTTTCTATCTGAAATTGTCGATTCGATTGTTGGAACAAGCGATAAACGTGACGTACGTACTGTCGTACTTGAATACACAGGGTGTCGCGGTCTTGAATGCGAATTGCATTCGCGATAATGCCACGTATCAGCTCGTAAATGTGCTTGCACTAGCGTTCGCAACAATGTGACCGTTAATACTAACCTGTCGCCATCCAAGTCGTGCCAAATTATATGCGGAGAGAACGTGGACGAATGTAATAATTCGACAACGTATAGAACGTATACGTTTATATGTAAAGAAATAGAGACAAATACGGAGTAAAAATTACATTATAAAAATATTATAACAATCAGAAATAATAATTCTGATAATAAATTAAAATAAAAATTGTTTACGAGGGCAATACTTTTTGATCAATCCAACGTCTTATAACGAATGTCCAAAAGAATGCTACTTCTGAACTGTAAACTACTATATGAAAGTTTTGAAGTGTAGAAGAATAGTAAAAAAATATTTGACATGCGCAAACACTTTTTATATTTACTTTGCATATTTCATTTTTGATATGTAATAGAATACTTATATAGAAAATATGGAAAAGATGAGTTTAAAGAGATTATATAATATATTATAATTAAATTTAAACGACTTAATTACTGTCTGACTGATGTCACGATGAGAAGTTACTATACGATGTCAGTAAAATAAGTACTATATGTGGGAAAGTGGGAAAAGTGACTTTTATTATTATATTTCTTGACAGAGATTTTCTTAACCATTTTTTATATACGTATTATAAGAGGGGGGAGGGAGAGAGAGAGAGAGAGAGAGAGAGAGAGAGAGAGAGAGAGAGAGAGAGAGAGAGAGAGAGAGAGAGAGAGAGAGAGAGAGAGAGAGAGAGAGAGAGAGAGAGAGAGAGAGAGAGAGAGCTTAAATTAATCTCGATTAATTTTAATTATTCTCAAATATATTCCACCCTTTGGCGCTAATAAAAGATCACTGTCATCGACCACATAAGGTACTTGCGTTTTCTCACAAGGCTCGACTTTGTAGTTTCGTAATACCTTTATGAGCCCAAGTTTAGTCTGATAAACAGCGAAACGGGAAGCTGAAATAAAAATTGATCGTCGTGTAAACCAGATCACAATTAAAAATCTTTTCCGGTTGAAAATGGCGCAAAGAGAAGTGAAGGGTGACTTTCAAATTAACTTCACTACTGTACCAATGCAACTTCTTTGTCCGTCACCGAAGGGTAGATAAACCATCGGACGCCTGCTTTGCACAGCTTCTTCATTAAATCTTTCCGGATCGAAGACATCCGGTTCTGGATAAATATTCGGATCTCGATGCATAGCGTGCAAAGGAATCCATATTTTTTGACCTTTCGGTATACTAACTTCGGTACCATTGAAAGTATAATTCGACATCGTTTTTCTCGTCATGATAACCCCAGCTGGATACTTTCGTAAGACTTCTATATTAAAAATAGTTCAAACTATCTATTTAAATGCATTTGTACGCACTAAAGATGAATTGCAATTAGTTTCATCAGCGATGAAATTATTATTATGCCGCTGCAAAGATCGATGTAGTCACGCGGTCCTTCCATTATTTAATTTTTCTTTTCGAACGACATACCTTTGAATACTTTATCCAAATAATTCATTTCCTTGATGTTTGCATATGTTAAATTGCCATCATGTTTTATATATTCTTGATCAATTTCGTCACGCAACCTGTCCTGCATTTTCTGATTTAAAGCCAGCTCGTAAAACGTGTTAGTCATCATTGTCGATGAGGTTTCAAAACCAGCAGAGAAAAACCCGTATGCTAGAGAAACTATCAAACTGTCGGTCAAATCTAAAAAAATGTCTTTAGAAATATCTTTCACTTTCCTACCTCAAATGTTAAGAATTGCGACTAATTTAGCTATTTAATAATTGAGATATAACCAATTGGACGTTGCTCCAATACGAAATTTAACACTTTGTCTCGCTATAATTACAGAATTATATTTTGGATGCAACTCTCGTATATCTCTCCGTCTAACAAAATTTTCAAACAATAAACAGCAAAAAATAAAGCAAATAATGTTTACCGATATCGCCCATTTTATCCGAATGTTTTTTCAATTCGCGCAGCGTGTCAATGAAATCATTTCTAGTAATATTATTCGTTTCTCTGTAGTCCATAGTCCCCAGGACAATGCGCATGAAGAACCTGGTGTTCTTCGATTGCGGCAGGATATAGCCATAGAGGACATCGAAGAGCCACGGCAAGTAGTCCTTGATGGCGAATCGTAGGCGATTCCAGAAGGGCGGATGGAACGAACATCTTCCTATCCTGCGAAATTCGCTGTCCTCGTTCGACATTGCGTCCATCTCGATGCCGAAGGCGCAGCTACCGATGACGTCGGTCGTGTATTTAGCCATCATCTCGGCACATTCTATAGGCTCATTTTTGTTCACTAATTTTTCCACGTATTGGACAAGATGGTCAGAGCACTCTGATATTAACACAAACATCTCCTTTAGTTTATGGGATGTAAAAACAGGCGTCAGTTTCGCCCTTAATGGTCGCCATCTTTTCGTATCCAGTTCGAAAAGATTTTGCGACAGCGGATCGCCCTGCATAACAACAAGAAAAATGCATTTGAGTAAATTTAGCTCACAATTAAATTCCACCAGACTACAAAAACTCGCTTAACCCTCAAGACCCCAACGTCGAGACTTGATATAATATTTCGTTTCAACAGCTCCATGCTTACGGAACAATTATACTACAAAAGGACTACTGTAGTTACGAAAGAAGTACATGAAACTATAGCTTTTCCATAGCTTTTTCCATAAAGGCAACGTCAAGCCAGATTCGTCATAAAGTTCTTATATACTTTACTCTGTATTTTTTAAATTAAAAGTATTTCATATGTGTGTGCTTATTATGATTTAATATTTACATCATATAAATATTTATTTTTGTCTCGTTATCGTTAAATATTTAACAAATTCGCATTTTTGACATCCATGCGAAAGAAAATTATTTCCTTTCCCGTATAAAAGGAAAACTTGGACTTCATCCAAGCAAATGTTTCAAACGATATCATACATTATTAAAATTTAAAATAAAATGTAATAAATTATTTTTTAACTATATTAATATTTATAATATATATGATATATTCTTTATCTCCTGTATATATAAAGAAATTAAATTTAATAAAAAAGCATTTATTTAAAATTTTTATTGCAGAATTCTTTGATTTTCTGATACTGGTGGAGCAAAATATTTTTGTCACGCTAGGGGTTAAGGGTAAGACTTCTTGAAGCAAATCTCATGATTTTCATCATTCAAAGTGTATAAAGATGTATCAAAATTTTCACAAAAAGCTCTTTGTATAGATTTCTAATAAAACAACTTAAAGTATGCGCACCCTGTCATGAGAGCTGTACCCTCTTTCGGAGAATATGGAGAAATCTTTGATAAGAATATCCTTAATTAAATCTGGATGTTTCACGATAAGCACGGGCGTCCTGCCAGTGAATATCCCAATCAACGGTTCATCTTTGTAGTCGTTGTACAATTTTTTCATATAATCGCTGAAGGATATCTTTCCAAGTACAACGTTTTTGTAAGTGCCGAATACTGGTATCGGTCGTGGACCAGGAACGCCGCGTGATTTCCAAAAGTCGAAAGTCGACGTGAAAAAATAATAAAGAGCGAAAATTACGGCGGCGATGCCGCACAAAATTTCGAAGGGTTCCATTGCCCCGCCAATGTCAATCGATTATCACGAATAATCTTTATTGAAGAAATAGAGAAATCAACCTATTAAATAAATAAATTTCCATCTTGAAAAGTTATAAAGCTTGATAAGATTCAAATAAAATGTATGCTTAATAAGGTATAATGATGTTATATTAAATGTTTCAAACGTAAGGCTCATGAAGAATACGCGTGAGATTCGATTAATGAAGATATGAGGCGGGATTCTGTAACTCCTTAATAGTTTCGATATCGTTGCGCAGCTCTTTTTACCATATATAATACCTGCAACAATATCGAACCTGTCGTTAAGGAATTAGAGAATTCCGCTAATGATGTCATCGCTAAGCAATAAAGGAAACAAAGTAATAAAAAAGTTTGTCGAAGTTTAGCCTGTAATTTATGTTATCTTTATCGCTTTTAAAGATTTATAACTTACTTAAGGAAAGTGAGAGATAACTGTCCAAATATCAATACACATCATACTCTCTCAATTATTTTGATATTTTCACATTAAGAAATAAATGATTTTTGTATCTGAAAAACCAGTTATAAGTGCCACTTTTATTTTATCAACGAAAGAACTGTTCAAAATTTCCTACGCTATTGCCTTTTGTAACTTACGCTAATATATGTGCACAAATAGCTAAATAAAATTTAAAAAAATTAGATAACTGGAACACTCGATGCTACTTTGCACACAAAACTATTCCATTCAATATGCTGAATAAATGAATTTTAATATTACATGTTGTGTAAAAATGGCAAACCACAAGCGAAACATGACAAAGCAAATAATATTTAGTAAGAAGTAAATAAAAGAAGTAGATCGCGCAGAAGTAAATAAAACAAAAGAGAAAATTAAATTAAAACTCATAATTTCATAGGAGTGCCAAGCGAAATAATAAATTCAATGTCAAATTAAATAAAAATTGCAAGAAAAGCAATATGTCTCGTTCGAAAACTTGTAAAATAGCTTTCTTGTATTCTCACCTTTTCGCGAATGGAAAGTCCTCTATCAACAAATGGACATGGATAAGTGTTTGATAAGGACATCCCTAATTAAATTTGGATTTTTTACTAAAAGAAGCGGTGTCTTCTTGTCGAATATCCCAATTAACAAAGTCTTTGTCGTTATCGTATATTTCTGTCAAGTAATCACCCGCGGATATCTTTTTCAACGTAATATTTTTAACATTACCGAATCTCGGTATTAGTCACTGGTCGCAAACGCCGCGTATCTTTTAAAAGTCAACGATTGACGTGAGAAAATGATAAACAGCAAGAATTACGACACGTTCGTGATACTGCACAGTATTTGGTAAGTTCCACTTTCCTGCAAACGTCAATCGATTATCACGAATAATCTTTATCGAAAGAAAAAGAAAAAATGTTCTGTTGTATAAATCTACTTAAGAAATTGTAAAATATATTTGATAAAATTGATAACTTTGATAAAATTGAAAAAAAAATGTGTATTTTTGATGAAACCTGAAATTAACTTTTACTTATTTTACGTCAATTGTTTCTATGGCTATATATATATTTTGATAATAGATGCCGTTTGGACATAATATACCTTTAAAAATAATAACTTAATTACATATAAATTCAATTGGCATTTTTTAAATACTAGATATCACAATCACAGACGTGCGCTACGTGCATGCTAAAGCCAAATGTATAATATTAAAATATTATACAGTTACTATTACACTATTAACCCCTTAAATTTTTCCTTTATACATATATATATAAATTAAAATTTAAAACTAAAAATCTTTAAATATCCTCTGATATATGTGCAGACCTGTTTTTATCTGATTAGATATCTGATAGAAACAGGTCAACCTATAGAGGCCCACCACCACCGATTCCGATCGGCGGTCCTCTTTTATTTACAATACTTTTTATTCATTTTTATCATTTATTTTATTTCTCTTACAATATATACTATATATATATATATATATACATTTACTTTACAATATATACAACATTATAAAAGAATTACATTATAAAATTGAAAATATAATATGCAATATTTCTTTTTGATATATAATTACATATGCAACATTCGGTATGCGTACAAGAACACGAAATTTTTACAATGTAAAACATGTGATTATTATGTAATATTTCTTATTATTAATTATTGAATAATAACTTCTAAGTTTATTTCACTTTATTTTTAATTTACGTGAGCAACTACGATTAAAAAAATTGTTAATAAATTTATTACCAATCAAGGAGACTATTAGGGTAAACTCGGGTAAGATGGCCATACAGGAAAGATGGCCAACCCATGTTTATTTGATGTTTCATGGCGAGCTAGATTGAAGAACATAGGTTGGCCATCTTTCCTGTATGGCCATCTTACCCGAGTTTACCCTAATTATTGGCATACTATACTATATTTTGCGAGACTCAAAGAAAATAACCAGTACGCGAAAAAATAGAGACAATTTCGGCAATGATCAAATTGAAAAATACACGACGAAATGATTCCGAGTCAATTCTGATATATATAATTTTTACAGTACCTGTTACAACGCGCGCGCGAGTCATTTATAATTATTATTTCTCTGCGCGATAATAAATGTTATTTGACAAATATTTAACATAAATGTCATTTAACAAATATTTAACATTTCGCAATATCACACTTCTACGATTTCAATTACATAATTAAATAAACTGAACGCAATGTAATTAATCGCAACTATGAATTCTAATTTCCGTTTTACTTTCAATAAAAACTAAATTTTACAAGCTTTAAAAAATCACGAGCGAAAACCGCGTTATCGCCGCGTTCAGTAGAGGATAACGCGGCTGGCTCAATGACTAGATCAAGATCCCTATTCCCTCCGCCGCGCCGTGTCGGGTAATATCTACATGTGGAGAGCGAGCTGTGCTCTGAGAATTCTGTCGTGTTCCATGGAATCTGCGAAGGAAAGTTAAGTGACCCGTTGAACACCAATGATCCCGCTGCAGGAAAAAACAAATCTCGGAACTTCCAGATTGCTCATCCCGATAGCAGTCATTTCGGCAGCGAGTTAACGACTCTATCTAAATATTTGCGTAATGCAAGTATTATGGAATTCCCGAATCTTCTCACGGTATTTATCATAACTCCTTATACAAGATCAAGATTCGCGCGCGAAAATATATTCTTCCATTATTAAGAAATACAATTGTTTATTACAAAAAAACATGGGTAGAATTTCTATCGAAAAGTGGTTACAAATAATTTTATTTAGAAATAATAAAATACATACATCATCTTTACTATAATTTATTATATGTGCGAGCACATAAGTTCTCGGGTACCGACCATTCGAGATGAATCGAATCGATAACACTAAGATTTCAATTAATTTCATAGTTAAACATTTATAATATGGTATAAAATTCAAGTCCTTTTTAATTTTTCTGTAATATTTAGTCAATTGTAGTAGAATTATTTAAGTAATTAAGTAGGATTATTTAAATATTAAATGTAACATTTAGATAATTAGAATAGATAATTAGAAATCTTACTGATATCGGGGTACCCAATCGATTCGTCTCGAATTCACTAAGTGCCCGCACATTTTTAATTACGTTCATCATATCATCACGAATAATTTATTTCGATAAGTACGAATCTTTTTCATAGAATTTTATCAAGTGAAAATTATTGACAATCGACTTGTATAACACAATTTATATAAAATTTCTCACGTAATATATCATACATTGTATACGCATTTTATTATATTAAATAATCTGAAAAGAGATTTAAATATTAATTAAGGTTCTATATATCCAGTGCCTGAAAAAGTTTCTTAAAAGAAACTAAAGATTAAATAAGAAAATATATCTATTTGTAACCACTTTTTTCTCAAAGGAGTCGCATGAAACGACCAAACTTTAATTTGTAATTTCTTTAATATAATTCAAATTTATCTTAGTAAACAATTACTATCCATGTTCAATCTGCGAAGTTCATTTAGCATCAAAGCAATATTAATATATATAGTTTATTAACTTTAGCATTACAGCTAGAAAGTGGACTTGGTTTACAATCATTTCCTTATTCACTCAAACACACAGCGTTTCCTCATACACCTAGATATCTGATAACCTATTAAAGTTATAAAATTATAAAATTACAACATTACAAAATTAAAATTCACAAATTATGGCACATTTAATAATTTAACCTATTTATTTATTTAACCTATTTAACAAAATTCGAACGAGCATCGATTCTTATTGCACTAACTACTTATCTCACAGCCTCTCTCACAACCTATTGACTTCCTATATCTATCTTCTTTTTCTTTCGCATCCCTTTCCCTAACAACTTTTAGCAGTACCTCCGCTTTGGTGGTGTCCAATTTATCGTTCCAAAGTTTTTCCAACCTTTCCTTACTATCCTTTCCTAATACTGTAAACCATTCCTTTGTCTTAACACAATCTTCAGCATAGTGGTTCATATTATCCTTGCCTTCATTACAAAAAATACACATTTGTTTCTCTTCTTCTAGCCAATACCTATTACCTGATTCTAAGTTCCCGCATCTTAAATTTAACAGCGCTCTGATACTATCCCCGAGATCCTGTCTGTCTAAATTATCCAACCTTAAATAACTTGGGCCTTCCAAATCCATACTTAGCTCCTTATATTTCTTGTTATACCTTGCCTCTAAAATCCTGTTTTCCTCTAACTGCCTCTACGTCCTCATCCCTCTTCCACATTTCTTTACCTAAATTTCTCCCCTCTCTTCTCAAGGCTTCCACCGCCACAACACTCCAACCGTTCCTATTAAAATATTTCTCTCTTTCCTTACCATACCTATCGTTCCACTCATTACTTTCTTTCTCCAACCAACATTTTTTAATCCACCTTTCCTCATTTGTTTCCCTGACCGTATCCTCAAATTTCATAGCCCTAATTCCCCATCCTATCCTTAGTTTGCTTAACCCTAATTCTCTAGACATTATATATCTCGGCGTGCAAAACTTTAATTTGAAAACCCATCTAGCGTAATCCAACAATATCTTTTCTAAATTTTTCCTTTCTTCCCAACCCCATAATTCCACCCCATATGAAATCACGCTCCTAACTAAATATCTAAATAGCATCCCTCTTCTAATAAAATCATTCCTACAAATTCTTTCCCCTAGCCCCCACGTCCTGTTAGCCGCTATCCTACCTTTCCTACACAGCTCTTTAATATGCTCTGTATATTTACCATTTCTACTAAATACAAACCCTAGGTATTTAAACGTCTTAACTTCTTCGATTTCTTTATTCTCCCATTTCCATTTTTCTACCTTTTCCCTACCTCTCTTATTGAACACCACCATCTTAGTTTTATCCGTACATAAAGTCATTTTTCTTTTCCTAAAAAATCTCCTCAAAGCAATATTAATATTAATAGAAGAATAATTCATAGAAAAATATTTAATAAGAGGAATAAAGTCTTCTCTCAAAATATACTATTTAATCGATTTCGTGATGCGACTTTAAAAATTATATGTTTGTCATCGTTAACTTATTGCCGAAATCACAGCGGGAACCGCCAAGAAAACTCGAGATTAATTTTGGTCCTACAACGAAAACCCTTAGATTCAACGAAGCACCAAATTAAGTGCCGCAAATGGGTCCTACGGAAACCGACAAGAAATAACATTTCTACGATAAAGATCACTACGATTCTTCATCGATACAAATGACGCAGCGTCCACATAACAGGAAAGACAGCGATAAAGCCTTATCATTGAGGCAGCAATCGCGTCCATGAATGTGAAAATAGCACGGTATTTGCATTAACATTTAGCGAGTTGACATATTTAACCCTTAAATGACACACCTTTCCAGAATCTCATAAATGACATAAGGGGTCTAAATGACCCCAGCATGAAAAATGTCTCGTAACTAATTGATTTTTTGATCTTTAGTTATGCCAATTTTTTTCAATGTTGTTCAAGGTCTAGACAAGAGAATAAAATGATGATATTGTTAAAATTTCAATTTCAACATAGTATAAAAATTTAAGATCGCCAAGAGTTAAAATCGTGGCTCCAAAATCAAAAAAATTAAAAATAATAAATAAATAAATATGAGCTCCATTTTTGGCGGGAACATTTGAAAATATTTCATTCTAAAGGGTCTGGGGTCCGCTGGACCCCGGGTGGCATTTAAGGGTTAATGCCAAACGTAATTAAAAATTTATTTAACAAATATTTAATATCATACAAAATTCGTAAAAATGTTTCATCAAGAACAAGATAAGATATGACATTTCAAATACTGATTTTTATAACGGGTCATAAATCTAAAATCCAAAATTTCACAAAAATATGTTAAATTTATTTGTCATTTCATAATATTTAATGTAAAACGCGGATATCGACTTTTGTAAGCAACAATTTTATACGTAACTGATCATTGTCTTAGCATTAAACCTTTTCACATTTTTATTCAATAAATTATATTACTTATAATAGTGATGGAATTTTGAATGAAAGATCTCCTGAATTTATTAACAATCTTTTAGTAAATAAAAACTACTAAAGTTTTACAGTAAAGTTTTAAAAAATTCACCAAACACGTCATAAATTCCGTCTTATTATACGCATCCGATTACATAATTAATATCTATTATATTATTTTCATATTTTTGATATATAAAATTATTGATTGTTTGATATATACAATATATACAATTTAATTACATAATATACACAATATATACATATAATATATACATGATAATTATCAAATATTTGCAATAAAATACGATGTAATGCAATCATCTATAAAAATTGGTATTATTCAAAATAAAAATTAGTATTTAATATAAAATACTAATTTTTAATATAAAATTTTCTATATAAAAATTATTTAATATAAAAATTAGTATTATTTAATATACATTTCAGTTGTTATTATCAAAAATATAATAATAAATATACTTATATTTATTATTATATTAAGGATACTACTTTTATTTTGTCTGCAATGTTTTCTATCGAATTATATCCCTTTTGTCCTTGCCTACCCGAATCCCTACCTACCTACCCGTATTCCGAGATCTATAGTCCTACCTATCCATTTTCCTACCTACCCGCGTTATAATCTATTATACAAAGATTTAATTAAAACCGTGACACAATTTATAAGGAGTCTAATTTTACTGGTTAATCTATAGCGAGATACTTCAAAGTGACACGATCACTTGCGATGTAAGAAATGTGAAATTGGGGGTTTTAATACGCGCGCGATACAGATTTAATTGTGGTTTTTCCAATCTCGCACGTATGCGAGAAAATATATAGAAAAAGTAGCCCTTTGGGACAAATAAAGAAATATACAAAACTATTTTATGTGTTACCTTATATTTCATTACAGTGGTCAGTGTTGACCACTTACATTTATCCTATCCAATCTTCTTTCTTCGGGCCAGATTGGACTTACCTTTGTCGCTCCTGGCCCTATACCAATCTGGTCGCATTTCGACCAGATCAAAGGGAAGAAGAAAAATTCCTTCCATTTTCGGATCATTATCACCGCCGAAAGATAATATTACGTACGATTCGAATTACGCGCGAGCATCGATTGTATAAAAAAATGTACGATTTAATTTAAAAAAATATATAATATATATTAATTCATAAAAACTAACTGCACAACATTGAACGTTGAAAAATGTTTATATCACTAATTCCGTTATTTACTTGAGAATATTCAATAACCGTTTATTTGTGACTCGTTCTTTTAATTAGAAATTGTAATCAAGTATGGAAAAAAATTTTACTTCGCGAATATCTCAATTATATCCCGCGAAAAATTAAAATTTATAATGTGGACAAAATAAAAAGATTAATAACGGAAAATTTCTCGATGTAAAAACCGACCACGAAAACCGACCGCGAAAATATGAAGATGCGTGATTGAGCATGTTGTTCATGCAGTACGCATCTTGAAAATGTATCAAGGCAAAATAAATGACATGAGATCAGAAAAAAGAAAATTCCCGCACAATTTTGATATTATAATTGAATATTATAATTAATTATTAATCACGTTTTTATAATTGAATAATATAACATAATTGCAAATCTTTATAAACTTACATATAAAAATATCTCATTATTTTTCATTTTTTACCAAAATTATTTTTTATATAATATATTCATATATATTACAGCAAAATTAAATATATAAGTGTTCTATTCGATCAATTCTAAAATAATTTTAAAAGTTTCAGTGTTTCTCGACAGAATATTTAGAATCACACGTCATGTATTACTTGACTGGCATAAAGCCAATTTCTCAATCAAAAATAGATGGATAGGTTACAAAAAGTTAAGGTAAAATCGATGCTTTGTTAAAATACATTTTAGCAATTAATAACAATTATCACATTTTCTATAAAACAAATTAATAAGACCAAAATATTTTTTACCCTACTGATTCATATGTAATTTATGCGTATTGCACGTACGCTTTTCTTTATGCATACTAATATTCTAAATATATCTATATATTGCTTCTTTGCATCGATTTATATTATATTTAATCTTGGATAAACGTATGGAAAGGAATAAATGGGTATAGATAAAACATCCTAACTAATTCACAATTTTTCCCTATCTACAGATATTTTTTTTAACATCTAACACGATATCTTTTGTTTAAGAAAATAATGTCGTAAAAATAATTCTTTTAAAAAATCTAAATAAAAATTTATTGACTACAATATATTTAAAAAATCATGACTTTAATTATCCGAGTATTATTTTATTTCTTGTTTCTCTTTTTTGTGTTTCTAAAATATTTATTACTCTAACTGTAAAGAAAATTGATCTAAGTAACAAAATTTCAAAAATTTAATTTTGCATGTACTTAAAAACTTTATTCAAAAGTTATTTAAAAGAATGCGGCAGTTCGTCAATATAACTCGATGAACGATGATGAGCTCTTTGCGAGCTCCGTGCATGCGAAGTGTGCGAGTATTTCCTCAAGCACAATCGCACAATATATTGATAGATGAGTAATACCAAGATTAAATATGTGCCATAATCAGTTTTAACCCATCCATTTTAAGGCAACGGATCTACGAGATGTAATATTTTCATACTATAAATTATTGTAATTCGACATGTATACCGAGATAGATTTTTATTTGATTATTCGTAGATTCGTTTCCTCAATACAAAAACTTCTCATTGACTCACCGATCTGATGCGCAACGGGCGGAGTTATTCGGCCACGTAACTACGGTAATACTGTAACATACAAACGTAAGATTTAAATTTAAAAAGCGCTCAAAATAATAAACATTTCGTCTTTCAATACAATATTTAGCCAATACAATATTATCTATTTACCGAAAAAGATCTTTACTGGAGTAAAATTTTAAATAATTTCTCTTTCTCTAATTACTTCTAATTTATCTAGATAAAACAATTCGAATAAATAAAAACGATTAATTATTAAACGATTAAAAACGACGAATTATTAATTTTTTATACAAATAAGAGATGATACTTACCCCAAGGTTGCTCCGCCGGTGCCCGATGTCTCTCTCAGACCTCCTCCTCCTCTCAGGATGTTAGGTCTCCTCCTCTCACCGCACAGGACACTCGCGAGAAACACTCGCGGATAATAAACTACAATCGCGCGCGGACTAATTATCAGTAAATGTCTTTCGCGCGATACTGTACGGCACTCCCGTTTAAAAAGTCAACGAGAAGAATATTCCGTCAAGTGTACCGTAATATTCTTCAAATAAACTTTGAAAAAGTTCTTTAGTCCGATTACTTGAACGGCACTCCCGAAGCAAACGCGACGAACCGGCTGCGGTTCGTTTATTCAATTACATCGGCGGACGAGGGTACGTTAGCTTCCCCGTCTTTGGATTTTTATCCAAGCAGAACAAGAGTTTTGCTTGGGTAACATCCTCGGGGTACTGGGCCTTCCCACCTCGCCAAGGTCGTACCCCAGGGGAAGGAAGTACTTTACTGTGAAATATATATAAAAGCTGGTAATATAAAATCAAGTTATCGATATATAAATATGGATAGATAGGCTACGAAGAATTAGAATAAACTTGCAACATAATTAATAATTGTCTTCTTTTTCATTAAATTAATTTGAAAAATAATTAATATAATTAAAAAAAATTATTACTTGGAAAATTATTCAAAAATTATTATAAAATAATTTGATAATTTACAGGTACGATGCGCAGCAGCTAACAATAAATAATAACAATATCGGGTTGTAATGTTCGATGTTTCTCAAGTTTCTTCCTCTCTCGAATTTTTCTCGTTCGCACTCATGGTTGCACTTGAGTTAATTGCGGCTGACGATAATGCTCCCGAAGATACAGCTTCTGAATCTCGGAACCATTTTCTCGAATACATTCGTGACACTCTGTAAAACGCAAATGTCAAATTTCAGTAAGAAATTAACATTCAATCGCTAATAGCACGACGGTATAATTTCTCGCACGGTGATTTCACGTGAACAAAGCGCGCCGCATATAAAAAACAACACTAAGGCCGCGTGCCACTTATCACCGTGTCCCGATATCACTTCCCGAAATATCTCAACATTTTCTAACACAGATTTTTCGTGCAAATTTGATAGAGTCGCGACGTCGATTGCTCCGATTCGTTCCGCGTTCATCATCGCGTTAACAGCGACGAAATGTTCCAAGATGTCGGCAACTTGGCGCGATACTGCGCGAGTCGAGCGGACGGTTAATAAAGGACACGCACTTGGTTAATCAAAGATACGCTATTGAAATTAAATGTCGCACGCACAGTACACGGTATCTCGAACTCGCGAAAGTAAAACTGCATTATTAATACGCATTGTTAATTTGCACGACGAAGAATCGTAACTGCCGGCCGCTAACTTACGCGACGCGAGATGTACGAGATCACGAAGCATTCGCGACGGGCAATGTATCACGGCGTTACTCGAATCACTCGACACGACAACATCACTCAGCCCTCTATTTTTCCTTAAGAGAGAATCGGAGATAAATCACACGACAGTCGACACGACAATTCCGGCACAGCCGACAGCGTTCAAAGCACGAAGCACGAAGCACGACACGAGATAAATGAATGCTAAACAAGAGTCCAAAGATGTCGGGACGAGCGCCGCGATTATCACCCTCGAATATATCACAACGAAAGCAGATATATCGTTCACAATTACCGTACGTACCTTCGCCTCGACGTCTCCGCCTCGATGTCTCCGTCTCGGGCAGCGAGCGATTCGACACGTTGATTCCGACAAACGCTTGATACACTCCGCAAATTGTTGAACGGCGTACCGGCGTACGGCGAATATTTCCGCGGCCCGCGAAACGAGGAGAGCAGGAGTGCCACTCGCAGAAACGAGCGCGTTCCGAAAACACAGCACTGCGCGAGCACGGCGACGGGCGCGGGCACGCGCCGGAGCACGGAGCACCACAAACACTTCCCACTTGTGCAAAATCCATCGGGAGAATGATAGCCGAATAACTTCCGCACGTAACGGTACTCCGAGCGTCGACGGAAACAAGCAGCAAGGCCGCTCACCGACAGAAACAATCGGCCGGCCGCGCGGTGACTTTAATCGTACGCTGCTCTCAAGTTCAGCGGTCGCGCCTGGTGTGTACAACTGTACATACACCGCGGCCGCCGCGCCGCCGGGCGCCGACTCGGAGCAGCCGAATCTAGGGGCTAGATTCGCGAGCCAATCGCGTTCGACGTCTCCCCCGCGGACTGCGCGGCGGCGCGCAAGCGTCGAGCGTCGTGAGTGTCGGTCGTCCGGTGTCCGGTGACACGTTCAACCGTTCAACGATCGGTACGAGACGTCGTTCGTGTAATTCCTTTCTCGCGAATGAAACGAAATCCGATTACGGAGTGTTGCAAAGTGAACATACGTCGAATATTTCGTTGCTTTTTGTGTCGACTGAAACGAGTGGGATGCCGTCGCTGGGCGAAATGAACGCCGAATGCCGTGCTGGACGTCGTGCGTATCGCCCTCCCGTGCTCCCGGCTGTGATTTGGCGGGTCTCAGCTGCAGTGTGCCGTGATCGGTGAGTGAATTGTACATGAGAAATAAGTGCGATACATCCGAATCTTAATAGAATCGTTGTCTCGCGTCCCGCGTGCCGCAGTGAAACGATCATAACCTCGGAATTCGCGTCTCCTGCCTCCGAGCTCCGTTTCGATTCTTACTCCGACTAAGTGAATCACGCGGGAAGATGCTTCAATGAATAGCTTGAAAATCGCGCTGAGTGCGGGAATTAATATAATCAATTAAGTGATCGAAGAGAACAATCGCGCGTTTGGCGTTCTCACTTTGCTTGTCGCGATCGCGAACGATCGCGAACGATCGCGAACGAGGGAGCGAGCTTGCTTCAAAATGCGTATCAAATGTGCGTCCGTGCTCGGTCCGTGAATACAATTCCGTTTTTCGTTCAAGAACAAGCACGTAATTCGCTCGTTCACGTACTTAATTTGTCGTAAATGTTTCAAATTTATTTCTCATGGTAATGTCAGCTCTCAGCTGTCGTTCTCCTCGCGCTTTATAATTTAGAGTATATATTTTCCAAAACGGCTTTTCGTTTAATTTATCGATTTAATTGAATTATTCGAAAATATACACAAAATATGATTTGTATTGTTTCGAGGAATTCTACCATAATCCATAAACACACACGGACAATGTTTCAGTCAAAATTGTATATAATTATTAATACATATATGTGCCGTGATAAAAACTCGACTATTTAGATCTTTACTCATTTATTATTTCGTTACTATACCTACTTTATATTCATCAATATTTTATACGTTTTTGGATAAATACTTACTCACAAACTCGCAAGTAGCAGGCTCCGTAAAGGTATTATCCTACTGTTATGTTTTATAACCGTCTTGCATGTTTCGCATCGTCGCATCTCTGCCTCTTACGTCGTACTTGTCCCATATTTCTGCTCTTCTTTTTATATTCGTATAAATACAATTAAATTTATCAAGGTGATTTACTTCTGAATGATTTATCAGAACGAACCCATAACGATACCATACTTAAAACTCATTATTGTTTTGCAATAATTGCATGTTGCTATGCATTTTGATACTTTGTAATTTTCTAGGATGACACCACGTTTTGGATGTTTGTCTAGTAAGACGTACCAATGCCTGGACACGTACCTATGTCTGGACATCTTTATCATTTTAGTTCTTAAATAAATTATAACGCGAATAAAAATCAAAGAATCAAAGATAAAAATATTTTTCTTGTATCGTATTTTTATCTTTGATTTTAATTCGCGTGATATATTTATTTAAAAACTAAAATGATAAAGGTGTCCAGGCATAGGTCTTAAGTGTCCCGACATTGATACATTTACCTTACTGTTATCTTATGTATATCACATAAGTGATCTTTTGTTCTTACATTCTATAACTTTTAGAAACAATTATTCCACAATCATTACATTTTACTGAATCAGAATTTTTTTCTGTATAATGTTTTCGGTATGATGTTAATATTTATATTGAGTTTTGTGTTGTGTGGGCGTTTATCTCAAGAAATAAAGAAAACACAACTTTAAAATATTATATATTATTAAGATATCTATGTAACAGTATAAACTTACAATTAAACTATTTAATTATTAACTATTTTACATTAGACAACATTAAAAAAATTAATAACTATTACAGCAGAAATAATAACTCCTATCATTGTTCTAATTGATTTCCTCCACTTTTTATTCCGCTTTCTATGGAGAGTTCGGGAAAAACTTAAAAAATTAAGATCGATTAATTTTAATTATTTTTAAATGTAGTCCGCCTTTTGGCGCTAATAGGAAGGCTCGAGGATTGTTTACGTAGGGTATTGTAGTTTTCTCGCAAGTTTCGACTTTGTAGTTTCGTAATATCTTTACAAGTCCAACTTTACTCTGATAAACGGCGAAGCGAGCTCCTGAAAGTAAGAAAACAGTAATGATGTTGATCAGATTAAAGTTCTCGATCAAAAATACTTTCAATTGAAAAATAAAAAATATGCAATCAAAATATTTTCCAATTAAAAATATTTTTTTGTACAAAAAGAAATAAAAAGTGATTTTAAATCATTTCACTATACCAATGCAATTTCTTGGCCCGTCGCCGAAAGGTAGATAAAACATTGGGTGCCTGCTCTGCACAGCATCCTCATTAAATCTTTCTGGATCGAAGACATCTGGCTTTGGGTAAATATCCGGATCTCGTTGAATTGCGTAACTAGGAATCCATACTCTTTGATTTTTCGGTATACTAACTTTAGTACCATCGAAAGTATAACTCGACATGGATTCTCTCATAAGAACTGTCACTGGTGGATATTTTCGTAATGTTTCTGCATGCATTAAGAATAGTGTCAAATTATGGAAATATTGAAAAACTACAATTAGATTAAAGTTTACTAGTAGTGGGATCATATTAGAATATCGCTGAATATTATTCTTCAAACGACGTACCTTTGAAAACTTTATCTAAATAATCCATTTTTTTAATATCATCGTACGTTAAATCTTCGCCATGTTTCGCATACATCTCGTCAATTTCTTCACGTAAATTGTCTTGTACTTTTTGATTTAATGCTAACTCATAGAGCGCATTGCTAATAGTTGTTGACGAAGTTTCAAAGCCAGCAGCGAAAAATACGAACGCTTGAGCAGCTATTAAACTATCTGTCAAATCTAAAATGTAATTTATTTATTACCAGTTAATTATTTATTAGATTACATAATCACTCAACAATTCACACACATAATAAATTCATTTTTTTCAAAGTTATATTATGTTAAAATTCGGCAATAAAGAACAAGTTGTTGTTGTAAAAGTAAAAGTTAACTTTACTTTATTGTGATTTATAAAATTATTTTAAACTAGTGTGCAAACTGGTATAGTATTTCTATGTGAAAGATAATCCTATGACAGATAAAAGTAATATATAAATATATAGATACATACCAATATCGCCCAATTTATCTGGATGTTTCTTTAATTCACGCAACATATCAACGAAATCGTGTCTAGTGATATTATTCGTTTCTCTGTAATCCATGGTCTCCACGATAACGCGCGTGAAGAATTTGGTGAGTTCTGTTTGCGGTAGGACGTACGCGGATAATTCGTAAAGCCACGGAAACATTTGTCTCATTCTGAATCGTAATGTATTTCTCCAAGTCGGATCGAATACTTTTCTTCCCATTTTTCGAAATTCACTGTCTTCGTCCGACAAAGCGTTCATCTCGATGCCGAAGGCGCAGCTACCGATAACGTCGGTCGTATATTTGGCCGTCAACTCGCGGCATTCTACAGGTTCGTCTCTGCTCGCTACTTTTTCCATGTATTGGACAAGGTGGTCAGCGCATTCGGATATTAAGGAGAACATCTCCTTTAGTTTACCGGATGTAAAAACAGGCGACAGTCTCGTTCTCAACGGTCGCCATCTCTTCGGCTCCAAAGCGAAAAGATGTTGCGACAGTGGATCGGCCTGTGACGAAGATAGAATTGTAATCGAGTAAAATTAAAATTAAGAACTACTAACTTACAAAGACTTGTATAAAGCTCTTGGAGATACATCTCATATTTTTAATAAGTTTTTATCATGCGAAAATTATAGAAGTATAATATTATGTGAATCTTTAAAAATCATACGCCGAGTATGTATTTATATATTCTCTGAATATACTTAAATATAATAGCTTAAAATATTCTCACCTTGTTGAAAGTGGGTAGTCCTCTGTTAGCAAATGTGGAGAAATCTTTGATAAGGATATCCTTAATTAAATCTGGATCTTTTACAATAAGAATTGGAGTTTTTCTAGCGAATATCCCAATCATTGGTTCATCTTTATGCTCGTTATATAATTTTGTCGTATAATCGCCTATAGATAAATTATTAAACATAATGTCTTTAAAATTGCCGAATCCTGGTGTCGGTTGCGGACCACGAACGCCACGTGACTTCCAAAAGTCGAAAGTTGACGTGAGGTAATAATAAAGAGCGATAATTACGGCGGCGATGCCGCATAGAATTTCGAAGGGTTCCATTGTTCAACAATCGTCGATCAGTTATCACGAATGATCTTTACTGAAAGAAAAAAAAAACATTTGGTTACATAAACGTCCTATAGTGTTGAAATTATAAAGTTCAATGAAATACTATCAGAATGCATCTTTAACAAGTCAAGAGTTTAAATTACGTTTGATGACTATTATTCTTAAATTAATATAGAATTAGAGAAAACTTTAATTTAGCGTGCCTTCGGGAGATACCTCGAAGAAGCGTTTTTTTTTATTTATAAACTACTTTAAATATTCACATGCATTATGCAATATTGATATTGACAGTTTCAGAAATCTAAATTCGTTGATATATTAACTGTTCCAAATTGATACCTTATCACTCTGGTATCACAGATATCATTTTCTTCGTATTATATGTTAGTACAAAGTATCTCATTTTTGATATTTTGCAACTGACGACTAAATAACTGACTTGTACTTAAATGTTATTAAGAAGTATTACATCTCTCAGTCTCATCTTTTATGACACTAATGCGAAAGATAATAAGGTAATCTGAAGACGTTCGTCTGAAGAAAAACTTTAGAACGAATTGATACTTGCACAAATGCGCAACTACGTTGCGTCATCAAAATTAGAAAAATTACTGAATGAGGAAAAAAGTTGGTACGTAATACGCACAATTACTTCTCAATATAGCGCGCTTTAATACATGCAAATCGTCTTGAAATCTAAGGCGAAGAATTTATCGCCGGCCAAATGAGATTTTCTATAAATTTAATTTGATGACCACGCAATCTGTCACGTGGCGATTATTTACATTTCTCTCGCTTGTCACTTAATATTTTTTACGATACTGGAGTAGAAGAAGAAACGAATAAACGTGAAACGAGAGATCGTCCTTTCGTTTTAAAATCCAAGCCCGTCCTCGACCTCGAGCGGTGCATGGTACATCTAGTAGCGCAGTGGGGATAAAGTATGAGAGGTATAGCGGTCACAGACTCGTCAATGTTACTTTGATGACGACATTATTCAATACATGAACGAATGACTGAATGCAGCACATGTAACGCACGCACGATGTAAAGTAAACCATTGTTCAGGGATTGAGAGGCTCGTTGATAACGCTTAACTTATGTAACGTATATGATGTAATACTTCCGAGATAAAATAAATAATACTGTCAATACTGTCAATATAGCATCGTCGGTATCAATATCGTTTCATCCATTGCGTAATAACGTTTCGGAAAGTAGAAAATATCGCGTCGTAAAAATCGCGAGATCGATTCCTCTCCGCTTCGTAGCGATTCCGGTGGTTTCTTCGCTAATGATGACGATGATGATAAACAAACATGCGATGAAGTGATTTCTTTCAACACATATTCGATGATGAAATTACAGAATTTGTTAATTTTTTTTTCTTTCTGAAATTCGACGTTGGTACAAGCAACGAACGTAACATACCTGAACGCGGATGGCGGTGCGATGTAATTACATCTCCGGGAGATATATTGCGCCGTGTACTAGCTCGCGTCGGCTCGTAAGTGAACGTGTAGCGCGCAACGTTGTAACTGGAGATTCAACCGACCGTCGCCGTCTAGATCGTGTGGAATTATAAGCGCCAGCGCTCCAGCGCGAGGAGAGTATGTGGACAAGTATGTGACTCACGATGAATTGTGGAAACGCGGTATCTGCAAGATTTATCTCCCTCCGACGCATCTAGTGTGCCTTATCGTGACTCTGCAAGTAACGATACTCGGAAAAGTCGATTAGATAACATTATGTTACACCTACTTAATATACATATGAATGTTAACACGCGGATTTCGGTGCTGAGCTTTTGACCGTCTTGTTTGATCATATTGCGAATAAATGCATCGATTAAGTTGAATATATAGTGAAAACATCTTCCTTATGATGACCTATTCTATGCTTCTTTCGGCTGTACAATTAGCCGTAATTGAGCGAAATATAAAGGAATTACAGGACCTTGTTAAAGAAGCGAGAGAGAACAAGAAATCGCCACGGATATTAATTTTGCGGTAACGAAAAACTCTCGAAGCATTGCTAATATCGACGATGAAGTTTCAAGGCCATCAATGAAATATCTATATGCTTGTGAAGTTATTAAGGTAGTCCTTTCATGAGAATAAGTATTAGATAGATACCTAAATTTGATATATGTGAAATATACATCAGTAATAAGGGGCATGTGTACGAAAAATCAGGTGAGGAGGTTATCGACACTTTACAAGAAATAGTCACATTTAGAAGTCATTCTAAATGTGCGTTCGCGGAGTGTGCTATTATCATTCTATCCTTGTTTTCATCTAATGAACGAGAAAGATAGAATGATGCAAATCGCCACGGCCGACGTTTTCAACGAATAATACATGTACTTAGCGATCAGAGGAATACATTATTAATGTCTTAAAATATTCCCTGAAGTTTCCGGATTTCGTACGTACCTTGAAAATAAGGGCTTGCCGAATGTTTTGCTCTGATATATGAGGTTAATAAGTAGTGGATCCAATCGCATATTGCTTTACTCGTACCGTCATGCCTGACCTAACCTAAATCGAGTCCAGCCGCACTACTATTGTGATATTTTTTTAATTAATAAATAATTAAATACGATTAAATCGTGCGTGTAAAATCATATTTTATATTATTATAATTATTGGGATGTTGCAATATGTTTGTTTTCAATTATCTCATGATCTCGGACTGTTATATACTTGACTAGGTTCTGCGAAAGGACTACCTTAAACTATCTGTCAAATTTAATCTGAAACGTCATTTCTTCAAAACTATAAATAACTTAACTTTCTATTTAAAGAATTAATGAATTAACAATACATATATGTAATAAATTTATTATTTTTAAATGTATTTTTCTTTTATTATGCTCTGAAGAAGACCAAGTGAGTATATAGTCGAAACGTATACAGTCGGATCTTAAATTTAAGATGAAGACCGTCTTAAGATGAGCATCTTATGAAGCAATACAGAGCCGTATTAGCATCTTAAGATATTACTTAAGACGATCTTGAAATAAGAACAGGCTATGAATACCGGCTCAGAGACCTTTAAGTCGGTTCTACAATCAGTCGTACGTTGTAGTCGGATGTCGGATGTCGGATGTCGGAACGCAGCCGATGGTCCAATGAGGAAAATTCGTTTTCGAAGAAGTTTTCGATTTTGCAACTGTCTCTATGTAAGCTGAGATATTTTGCAAAACATTTTCTTGACAAGGACAAAATATTTTTAAGAAGAGTAATTTTATTGTAAGACCACTACGTATAATTTTATATAATAAATAGAATTACAAGAATAAGTATTACACCTTGCACCAAGTTTTGAATGCATTTGCTTGAGGATTATAAAGATTTTAAGACAAATATTCTTTCATTATATATTTCAGTTGATTTGTATGTATTATGAATTTCTGTACTTGCGCATCACGTACCGCGCCTGACTCTTATAGCCGTCTATTAATTGATATTATGAAAACCTTTATCATAAACAACTTTTAAAAGATTACATATATTATTAAGATATGTATGTAACAGCATAAACTTACAATTATTTAATTATTAACTATTTTACATAAGATGTAAATGCACAACATCAAAATATTAATAACTATATATTACAGAATGACTCCTATCATTCTAATTGACAGATTTTCTTCACTTTTTATTACGCTTTCTGTGGAGAGTTGGAGACAAACTTGAAAAAATTAAGGTCGATTAATTTTAATTATTTTTAAGTGTAGTCCACCTTTTGGCGTTAATACGACTGCTTTAGGATCATTTACGTAGGATATTGGAGTTTTCTCGCAAGTCTCAACTTTGTAGTTTCGTAGTATCTTTACAAGTCCAACTTTACTCTGATAAACAGCGAAACGCGCTCCTGAAAATAAAAGAACGGTTATGATGTAAATTTGATTAAAGTTTTCGATCAAAAGTACTTTTATTTGAAAAATATGTAACAAATTAAAAATATTTTTCGATTAAAAATTTTTTCTGCGTGGAAGGAAATGAAAAGGGATGTTTCAAATTATTTCACTATACCAATGCAATTCCTTGGCCCGTCGCCAAAAGGTAGATAAGCCATCGAGTGTCTGCTTCGCACAGTTTCTTCATTAAATCTTTCTGGATCGAAGACATCTGGCTTTGGATAAATATCCGGGTCTCGATGAATCGCGTAAATGGGAATCCATATTTTTTGACTTTTCGGTATACTAACTTTAGTACCATCGAAAGTATAACTCAACGTGGATTCTCTCTCAAGAACTGTCACTGGTGGATATTTTCGTAATGTTTCTGCATGCATTAAGAATAGTGTCAAATTATGGAAATATTGAAAAAAACTACAATTAGATTAAAGTTTACTAGCAGTGGGATTATATTAGATTTTATTAGAATATCGCTGAATATTATTCTTCACACGACATACCTTTGAAAACTTTATCTAAATAATCCATTTTTTTAATATTATCGTACGTTAAATCTTCGCCATGTTTCGCATACATCTCGTCAATTTCTTCACGTAAATTGTCTTGTACTTTTTGATTTAATGCTAACTCATAGAGCGCATTGCTAATAGTTGTCGACGAAGTTTCAAAGCCAGCAGCGAAAAATACGAACGCTTGGGCAGTTATTAAACTATCTGTCAAATCTAAAATGTAATTTATTTATAATCATTTAATTCTTTATTAGATTATATAATCACTCAAAAATTCACACACAATAAATTCATTATTTTCAAAGTTATATTATGTTAAAATTCGGCAATAAAGAACAAATTGTTGTTATAAAAGTAAAAGTTAACTTTACTTTATTGTGATTTATAAAATTATTTTAAACTGGTGTGCAAACTGGTATGGTATTTTTGTATGTGAAAGATAGTCCTATGACAGATAAAAGTATTATATAAATATATATAGATACATACCGATATCGCCCAATTTATCTGGATGTTTCTTTAATTCGCGCAACATATCAACGAAATCGTGTCTAGTGATATTATTCGTTTCTCTGTAATCCATGGTCTCCACGATAACGCGCGTGAAGAATTTGGTGACTTCTGTTTGCGGTAGGACGTACGCGGATAATTCGTAAAGCCACGGAAACATTTGTCTCATTCTGAATCGTAATATATTTCTCCAAGTCGGATTGAATACTTTTCTTCCCATTTTTCGAAATTCACTGTCTTCGTCCGACAAAGCGTTCATCTCGATGCCGAAGGCGCAGCTACCGATAACGTCGGTCGTATATTTGGCCGTCAACTCGCGGCATTCTACAGGTTCATCTCTGCTCGCTACTTTTTCCATGTATTGGACAAGGTGGTCAGCGCATTCGGATATTAAGGAGAACATCTCCTTTAGTTTACCGGATGTAAAAACAGGCGACAGTCTCATTCTCAACGGTCGCCATCTCTTCGGCTCCAAAGCGAAAAGATTTTGCGTCAGCGGATCGGCCTGTGACAAAGACATAGAATTGTAATCGAGTAAATTTAAAATTAAGAACTACTAACTTACAAAGACTTGTATAAAGTTCTTGGAGATACATCTCATATTTTTAATAAGTTTTATTATACGAAAATTATAGAAGTATAATATTATGTGAATCTTTAAAAATCATGCGCCGTGTGTGTATTTATATATTCTCTGGATATACTTAAATATAATAGCTTAAAATATTTTCACCTTTTTGAAAGTGGGTAGTCCTCTGGTAGCAAATGTGGAGAAATCTTTGATAAGGATGTCCTTAATTAAATCTAGATCTTTTATAATAAGAACTGGAGTTTTTTTAGCGAATACCCCAATCATTGGTTCATCTTTATACACGTTATATAATTTTGTCGTATAATCGCCTATAGATATATTAATAAACATAATGTCTTTAAAATTGCCGAATCCTGGTGTCGGTTGCGGACCACGAACGCCACGTGACTTCCAAAAGTCGAAAGTTGACGTGAGATAATAATAAAGAGCGATAGTTACGGCGGCGATGCCGCACAGAATTTCGAAGGGTTCCATTGTTCAACAATCGTCGATCAGTTATCACGAATGATCTTTACTGAAAGAAAAAAAAACATTTGGTTACATAAACGTCCTATAGTGTTGAAATTATAAAGTTCAATGAAATACTATCAGAATGCATCTTTAACAAGTCATGAGTTTAAATTACATTTGACGACTATTATTCTTAAATTAATATTGAATTAGAGAAAACTTATTCAGAAAAAAACTTCAATTTAACGTGCCTTCTGGAGATACCTCGAAGAAGCGTTTTTTTTAATTTATAAACTACTTTAAATATTCACATGCATTATGCAATATTGATATTGACAGTTTCAAAAATCTAGATTCGTTGATATATTAACTGTTCCAAATTGATACCTTATCACTCTGGTATCATAGATATCATTTTCTTCGTATTATATGTTAGTACAAAGTATCTCATTTTTGATATTTTGCAACTGACGACTACATAACCGACTTGTACTTAAATGGTATTAAGAAGTATTACATCTTTCTCAGTCTTATCTTTTATGACGTTAATGCGAAAAATAATAAGGTAATCTGAAGACGTTCGTCTGGAAAAAAACTTTGATTCCGGTTTTTCGCTGATGATGATGATGATAAACAAACATGCGATGAAGTGATTTCTTTCAACACATATTCGATGATGAAATTACAGAATTTGTTTATTGTTTTTTTCTTTCTGAAATTCGACGTTAGTACAAGCAACGAACGTGACATACCTAAACCCGGATGGCGGTGCGATGTAATTGTATCTCCGGGAGATATATTGCACCGTGTTTCGGCTCGCATCGGCTCGTAATTGAACGTGTAGCACGTAACGTTGCAACTGATGGCGATTCAACCAACCGTCGACGTCTCGTGTGAAATTATAAGCGTTAGCGCTCCAACGCGAGCAGAGTATATATGTTGTCAAGTTTGTGATTCCCGATGAATTGTGGAAACGGTATCTGCAAGATTTATCTTCCTCCGATGCATCTGGTGTGCCTTATCGTGACTCTGCAAGTAACGAAAAGTCGATTAGATACATCATGTTACACCTATTAATATACGTATGTATATTAACACGCGGATTTCGATGCTGAGCTTTTGACCGTCTTGTTTGATCATATTGCGAATAAATGCATCGATTAAGTTAAATATATAGTGAAAACATCTTCCTTTATGATGATCTATTCTATGCTCCTTTCGTCTGTACAATTATCCGCAATTGAGCGAAATATAAAGGAATTACAGGACCTTGTTAAAGAAGTAAGAGAGAACAAGAAATCGCCGCGGATATTAATTTTGCGGTAACGAAAAACTCTCGAAGCATTGCTAATATCGACAACAAAGTTTCAAAGCCAGCAATGAAATATCTATAATGCTTGTGAGGTTATTAAACTATCTGTTAAATTTAATCTGTAACGTCATTTCTTCAAAATTATACAAATAACTTAACTTTCTATTTACAAAATTAATGAATTAACAATACATATGTAATAAATATATTATTTTTAAATGTATTTTTCTCTTATTATGTTCTGAAGAAGACCAAGTGAGTATATAGTCGAAACGTATACAGTCGGATCTTAAATTTAAGACCGTCTTAAGATGATGCATCTTATGAAGCAATATAGAGCCGTATTAGCATCTTAAGATATTACTTAAGATGATCTTGAAAAAAGAACAGGCTATGAATACCGGCTCAGAGACCTTAGGCCGGTTCTACCATCAGTCGTATGTCGTAGTCGGATGTCGGAACGCAGCCGATGGTCCAAATCGAGGAAAATTCGTTTTCAAGAAAGTTTTCGATTTTGCAACTGTCTCAATGTAAGCTGAGATATTTTGCAAAACATTTTCTTGACGAGGACAAAATATTTTTAAGAAGGGTAATTTTATTATAACACCTCTAATATATAATTTTATATAATAAATAGAATTACAAGAATAAGTATTACACCTTGCACCAAGTTTTGAATGCATTTGCTTGAGGATTATAAAGATTTTAAGACAAATATTCTTTCATTATATATTTCAGTTGATTTGTATATATTATGAATTTCTGTACTTGCGCACCACGTACCGCGCCTGACTCTTATAGCCGTCTATTAATTGATATTATGAAAACCTTTATCATAAACAACTTTTAAAAGATTACATATATTATTAAGATATGTATGTAACAGCATAAACTTACAATTATTTAATTATTAACTATTTTACATAAGATGTAAATACACTACATCAAACAAATTAATAACTATATATTACAGAATGACTCCTATCATTCTAATTGACAGATTTTCTTCACTTTTTATTACGCTTTCTGTGGAGAGTTGGAGAAAAACTTGAAAAAAATTAAGGTCGATTAATTTTAATTATTTTCAAGTGTAGTCCGCCTTTTGGCGTTAATATGAGTGCTTTAGGATCGTTTACGTAGGGTATTGGAGTTTTCTCGCAAGTCTCAACTTTGTAGTTTCGTAGTATCTTTACAAGTCCAACTTTACTCTGATAAACAGCGAAACGCGCTCCTAAAAATAAAAGAACGATAGTGATGTAAATTTGATTAAAGTTCTCGATCAAAAGTACTTTTATTTGAAAAACATGTAACAAATTAAAAATATTTTTTGATTAAAAATTTTTTTCTGCGCGGAAGGAAATGAAAAGGGATATTTCAAATTATTTCACTATACCAATGCAATTCCTTGGGCCGTCGCCAAAAGGTAGATAAGCCATCGGGTGCCTGCTTCGCACAGTTTCTTCATTAAATCTTTCTGGATCGAAGACATCTGGATTTGGATAAATATCCGGATCTCGATGAATCGCGTAAATGGGAATCCATATCTTTTGATTTTTCGGTACACTAACTTTAGTACCGTCGAAAGTATAACTCGACGTGGACTCTCTCATAAGCATTGTCCCCGGCGGATATTTTCGTAATGTTTCTATATGCATTCAGAATATTATTAAATTATGAAAATATTGAAAAACCACAATTGAAGTTTACTGGCAATAATATCATATTAAAATATCGCTGAAAAAAATACAGCATATATTATTCTTCAAACGACATACCTTTGAAAACTTTAGCTAAATAATCCATTTTTTTTATATTATCGTATGTTAAGTCTCTACCATGTTTTGCATACATCTCATCAATTTCTTCACGCAGATTATCTTGTATTTTCTGATTTAATGCTAACTCGTAGAGCACATTGCTAATAGTCACCGACGAAGTTTCAAAGCCAGCAGCGAAAAATACGAACGCTTGAGCAGCTATTAAACTATCTGTCAAATCTAAAATATCATGTTTTTATTAATATATCAATATATTAATTTAATATTGTTTGAGATTAGCTAACCCAGATAGCTAAACCTGCGCAGACAGATTCTAAGCACAGCTTGCAGTAAATTTTCATGTCAGAAAGACAACAATTTTCATACAGAAGCTGCTTTATTAGACGATGTTGTCAAACTGTTACCAGAAATATGACAGAATCTGTTTACAGTTTACATTGCCTGTCAGTAGGCTCTGTCTGCGCTGTTTCTGTTGCCAATCTGCGTTCTGATTATGTTAGCAGACTCTACTAACAGAACATAAGGGGCGCAGTTAATGTCAGTCTGCTGACATGTTTTGATCTAATCTGTTATCAATCTGTCGACATACACTGTTATCCTTTTGTTTACTGGGTAATCGCACTTAACAATTCATATATTATATAATTTTATTATTTTCAAAGTTGTATTATGTTCAACCGGCCGTACTACGACTGTAATAAAGAAGTCGCCATGAAAGTAAAAGTCAACTTTATTTTGTTATGATTTATAAAATTACTTTTAGACACATGAAAACTCGTATGATTTTTCCATGTAACATTTAATCCTATGGCGGATAAAAGTAATATATAAACATACATACCAATATCGCCCAATTTATCTGGATGTTTCTTTAATTCGCGCAAAATATCAATGAAATCATTTCTAGTGATATTATTCGTTTCTCTGTAGTCCATGGTCTCCACGATAACGCGTGTGAAGAATTTGGTGGTTTCTGTTTGCGGTAGGACATATGATGCGAACAATTTGTAAAGCCACGGAAACATTTGTCTCATTCTCATTCGTATTATACTTATCCCAGTCGGATTGAATACTTCTCTTCCCATCTTGCGAAATTCACTGTCTTCGTCCGACAAAGCGTTCATCTCGATACCGAAGGCACAGCTGCCGATAACGTCGGTCGCATATTTGGCCGTCAACTCGCGGCACTCGACAGGTTTATTTTCGCTCACTACTTTTTCCATGTATTGGACAAGGTGGTCAGCACATTCTGATATTAAAGAGAACATCTCCTTTAGTTTACCGGATGTAAAAACAGGTGACAGATTCATTCTCAACGGTCGCCACCTCTTCGGCTCCAAATGGAAAAGATTTTGCGACAGCGGATCGGCCTATGACAAAGAAAGTATTGTAATCAAGTAAATTTAACTCAAAATCAAATTCTACTAACTTACAGAAACTTGCATAAGTCTCTTGGAGTCTACATCTCGCATTTTTTAATAAGACTTATTAAACGAAAATTGTACAAGTATATATGAATATTTTTAAAACAGATGCGACATGTGTGTTTTGTTTATATTTTCTTTGGATATATGTATTTAAATATAATAGCTTAAAATATTCTCACCTTTTCGGAAGTGGGCATTCCTCTGTTAGCAAATACGGGGAAATCTCTGATAAGGACATCCTTAATTAAATCTAGATCTTGTATAACAAGAACTGGTGTTTTTCTAGCAAATATCCCAATCATTGGTTCATCTTTGTAGGTGTTATACATTTCTGCCAAATAATCGCCCACGGATGTTTTATTAAGCATAACGTCTTTGAAATTACCTATCCCCGGTATCGGTCGTGGACCACGAACGCCACGTGACTTCCAAAAGTCATAACTTGACGTGAGGAAATAATAAAGAGCGAGAATTACGATGGCGATGCCGCACAGAATTTCGAAGGGTTCCATTGTCCAGCAGTCGTCGATTAGTTATTACGAATATTCTTTACTGAAAGAAAAGGAAGAAGATCGTTTTGTTATATAAACCTTCGTCTTGTTGAAGTTATAAATTTGGATGAAATTTAATCAAAATTCATCTTAAACAAAACATGAGTTTATATTAGATTTGATGAATATTATTCTTAAATAAATATTTATTTAAATAATATGTATTTTAACTTAGTATATCATCTGAAGATGACAGTATCGAAGAAACGTTCCTTTAGTTGTAAACTATTTAAAATATTCATGTGCATTATTAGTAATATTGATATTGATTATAGTTTCAATTATTCAACTCTGTTCATATATTAACTGTTACGTTGATATTAATTTGAAACCGTATTCTGGTATCACAGATATTTTCTTCGTATTGTATATGTTAGTACCAAGTATCTCATTTCCGATATTTTGCAATTGACGATTTAATAACTGATTTACACTCAAGTGTTATTAAGAAGTCATTACATATGAGTCTCGCGTATCTTCCATGATGCTAGGGGTGACAGATAATACAGGTAATCTAAGTTTGTCTGGGAAAAGACGCTAGAATGAATTAATATTTGTACAAATGCGCAACCACGTTGCGTCATCAAAGTTGAGAAATAACTGAAAGAAGGAAAAAGTATGGGCAATTACCTCAATACAGCATGCTTGAATATATAAGTGTTACGTTCCGATATCATTCAAATCTTTTTGAAATCTAAAGGCGGAAAATTTATCTCCGACTAAACAAATGAAATTTCTCGATAAATTCAATTCGATGACCACTCGATGATTGTTTATCTTTTACTTCATCGATTGTCACTTATAATTCGAGAAAGAAAGTTTAGCGCTTAAATCCAAGCCCGTCCTCGACCTCGTGCATCTGGCAGCGCAGTGGAGATAAAGTAGGAGAGGTATAGCGATCGCAAACACGTCAATGTTATTTTGATGACGATTATTCAATGCGGGAACGAATGACTGAATGCACACACACACACACACACACACACACACATATGTAACGCGCGCACGTTCGATGTAAAATAAACGAAGTAAACCGTTGTTCAGGAATTGAGAGACTTGCTGATAACGTCCGATCTGCAACGCACGATGTAACACTTCAGAGATAATGATACGTTTATCAATACGATCGATATCGTTTTATTTTTCGCGATGTTTTGGTAATGAGAAAATATTGCGCCGAGAATATCGCGAGATCGATTCCTCTCCGCTAGTGACTCCGGTGGGCGGTTTCTTCGCTGATGATGATGAATGGGAGTGCGATGAAGTAATTTCTTTCAACACATATTCGAGGATGAAATTACAGAATTTGTTTCTTCTTTTTTTCTGAAATTTGATGTTGGTACAAGCGACGGACGTGACATACCTGAACGCGGATGGCGGTGCGATGTAATTGCATTCGTCATATATTGCGTTGTACATCAGCTCGCGTCAGCCCGTAAGCGCGAACTTGTAGTCTTGTACTAGCACGCGACGGTGTAAAGGCCCCGCACAATGAAAGATATAAGGAATAAGGAACAAATATTAGCGATTAGATATAAGAAATCAGGAATAAAGCTGGTGTAGCATTAATACACGGCTTCCGATAGGTTAAAAATCTATTACCTGTGTTATTTCCTGTTTCTGTTGCCTGTATTTTTCATCATGCATTCAATTTTATTCTTGATTCTTTAGTCCCAATCGCTAACATCTGTTCCTTGTATTTTTCATTGTGCCGAGGCCTTAACTGGAGGTAATTCAACTAACCGTCTAGATCGTGCGGAATTATAAGCGCGGACGCTCCAACGCGACGAGAGTATGTGAGTCACGATGAATTGTGGAAACGGTATCTGCAAGATTTATCTCCCTCCGACGCATCTAATGTGCCTTATCGTGACTCTGCAAGTAACGATACTCGAAGAAATCGATTAGATGACATCATATTACACCTACTTAATATACATATATATATATTAACATGCGGATTTCAGTGCTGAGCTTTTGTTTAATCATATTGCGAATAAATGCATCGATTAAGTTAAATATATAGTAAGAACATTTTCCTTATGATGATTTATTCTATGCTTCTTTCGGGTGTACAATTAGCCGCAATTGAGCGAAATATAATCCGAAAGGAATTACAGGACCTTGTTAAAGAAGCGAGAGAGAATGTAATCTAAAACGTATAATTTTTTTCAAAACTATAAATAATTTAATTCTGTTAGAAAAATTAATAATTTAGCAAAGCATATGTAATAAATTTATTATTTTTAAATGTATTTTTCTCTTATGATCTGAAGAAGACCAAGTAAGGTCGAAACGTATGTAGTGTCGGATCTTAAATTCAAGACTGTCTCAAGTACAATCTTAAGTTGTTATGAAGCAATACAGAGCCGTATTAGCATCTTAAGATATTACTTAAGACGGTCTTGAAATAAGAACAGCCTATGAATACCGGCTTCAGAGACCTTAGCATAGCGTTACAATATAAATATCTCATATCTATGTACGTCTTAGATATGTGAAAATGTCCAATGTTTTTGTTACAAAACGTTTATGAAAGGTTTCACAAACATCTAAAGATTTTGCAACTGTCTCTATATAAGCTGAGATATTTTGCAAAACATTTTCTTGACAAGGACAAAATATTTTTAAGAAGAGTAATTTTATTATAACACCACTAATTGTAAGTATATAATTTTATATAATAAATATAAATAGAATTACAAGAATAAGTATTATACCTTGCACCAAGTTTTGAATACACTTGCTTGAGGATTATAAAGATTTTAGGCAAATATTCTTTCATTATATATTTCAGTTGATTTACATGTATTATAAAAACCTTTCTCATAAACATCGTGTAGATATTTCAAATTTTACTCTCTAAATCTGAATCAGTGAATAGTACTGTGAATCAGTGAATAGTCACTGATATCAGTGTAAAGTATGCCACTAATTCGTGAAAAGTGGCATACTCTACACTGATATCAGTGACTATTCACTGATTCAGATTTAGAGAGTATGTTTCTCTGTTTTGTATTTTAGACTATCAATGACGTTTTAGTGTTATCTAGAAACTTTTTTGAAAATCTGAAACACTTATATTTAGTTTTGTGTTGTGTGGGCGTTTATCTGAAGAAATAAAGAAGACAATTTTAAAAGATTACATATATTATTAAGATATGTATGTAACAGCATAAACTTACAATTATCTAATTATTAACTATTTTACATAAGATGTAAATGCACATTAAAAAAATTAATAACTATATATTAGAGAATGACTCCTATCATTCTAATTGACAGATATTCTTCATTTTTTATTACGCTTTCTGTGGAGAGTTGGAGAAAAACTTAAAACAATTAAGGTCGATTAATTTTAATTATTTTCAAGTGTAGTCCGCCTTTTGGTGTTAATAAGCGTGCTTTAGGATCGTTTACGTAGGATATTGGAGTTTTCTCGCAAGTCTCAACTTTATAATTTCGTAGTATCTTTACAAGTCCAACTTTACTCTGATAAACAGCGAAACGCGCTCCTGAAAATAAAAGAACGATCATGATGTAAATTTGATTAAAGTTTTCGATCAAAAGTACTTTCATTTGAAAAATATGTAACAAATTAAAAATATTTTTCGATTAAAAATTTTTTCTGCGTGGAAGGAAATGAAAAGGGATATTTCAAATTATTTCACTATACCAATGCAATTCCTTGGGCCGTCGCCGAAAGGTAGATAAGCCATCGGGTGCCTGCTTCGCACAGCTTCCTCATTAAATCTTTCTGGATCGAAGACATCTGGCTTTGGATAAATATCCGGATCTCGATGAATCGCGTAAATGGGAATCCATATTTTTTGACTTTTCGGTATACTAACGTTGATACCATCGAAAGTATAACTTGACATAGATTCTCTCCTAAGTAATGTTGCTGGCGGATATTTTCGTAATGTTTCTATATGCATTAAGAATAGTGTTAAATTATGAAAATATTGAAAAACTACAATTAGATTGAAGTTTACTGGCAATGATATCATATTACAATATCGCTGAAAAAAAATATAGCATATATTATTCTTCAAACGACATACCTTTGAAAACTTTATCTAAATAATCCATTTTTTTTATATTATCGTATGTTAAGTCTCTACCATGCTTTGTATAGATTTCGTCAATTTCTTCACGTAAATTGTCTTGTACTTTTTGATTTAATGCTAACTCATAGAGCGCATTGCTGATAGTTGTTGACGAAGTTTCAAAGCCAGCAGCGAAAAATACGAACGCTTGGGCAGCTATTAAACTATCTGTCAAGTCTAAAATGTAATTTATTTATTACCATTTAATTCTTTATTAGATTATATAATCACTCAACAATTCACACACACAATAAATTCATTATTTTCAAAGTTATATTATATTAAAATTCGGCAATAAAGAACAAATTGTTGTAAAAGTAAAAGTTAACTTTACTTTATTGTGATTTGTAAAATTATTTTAAACTAGTGTACAAACTGGTATGGTATTTTTGTATGTGAAAGATAGTCCTATGACAGATAAAACTAATATATAAATATATAGATACATACCAATATCGCCTAATTTATCTGGATATTTCTTTAATTCGCGCAACACATCAACGAAATCGTGTCTAGTGATATTATTTGTTTCTCTGTAGTCCATAGTCTCCACGATAATACGCGTGAAAAATTTGCTGACTTCTGTTTGCGGTAGAACGTACGCGGATAATTCGTAAAGCCACGGAAGCATTTGTCTCATTCTGAATCGTAATATATTTTTCCAAGTCGGTTCGAATATTTTTCTTCCCATTTTTCGAAATTCACTGTCTTCGTCCGACAAAGCGTTCATCTCGATGCCGAAGGCGCAGCTACCGATAACGTCGGTCGTATATTTGGCCGTCAACTCGCGGCATTCTACAGGTTTATTTTCGCTCACTACTTTTTCCATGTATTGGACAAGGTGGTCAGCACATTCTGATATTAAGGAGAACATCTCCTTTAGTTTACCGGATGTAAAAACAGGCGACAGTCTCATTCTCAACGGTCGCCACCTCTTCGGCTCCAAAAGGGCAAGATTTTGCGACAGCGGATCGGCCTGTGACGAAGAAAGTATTGTAATCAAGTAAATTTAACTCAAAATCAAATTCTACTAACTTACAGAAACTTGCATAAGTCTCTGGGAGTCTACATCTCGCATTTTTTAATAAGTCTTATTATACGAAAATTATACAAGTATATATGAATCTTTTTAAAACAGATGCGACATGTGTGTTTTGTTTAGACTTTTATTGGATATATGTATTTAAATATAACAGCTTAAAATATTCTCACCTTTTCGGAAGGGGGTATTTCTCTAGTAGCAAATACGGGGAAATCTTTGATAAGGACATCCTTAATTAAATCTAGATCTTGTATAACAAGAATTGGTGTTTTTCTATCGAATATCCCAATCATTGGTTCATCTTTGTAGGTATTATACATTTCTGTCAAAAAATCGCCCACGGATGTTTTACTAAGCATAACGTCTTTAAAATTACCTATCCCTGGTATCGGTCGTGGACCACGAACGCCACGTGACTTCCAAAAGTCATAACTTGATGTGAGGAAATAATAAAGAGCGAGAATTACGACGGCGATGCCGCACAGGATTTCGAAGGGTTCCATTGTCCAGCAGTCGTCGATTAGTTATTACGAATATTCTTTACTGAAAGAAAAGGAAGAAGATCGTTTTGTTATATAAACCTTCGTCTTGTTGAAATTATAAATTTGGATAAAATTTAATCAAAATTTATCTTAAACAAAACATAAGTTTATGTTAGATTTGATGAATATTATTCTTAAATAAATAATATTGATAGTTTCAATTATTCAACTTTGTTCATATATTAACTGTTGCGTTGATATTAATTTGATACCATATTCTGGTATCACAGATATTTTCTTCGTATTGTGTATGTTAGTACCAAGTATCTCATTTCCGATATTTTGCAATCGACGATTTAATAACTGATTTACACTCAAATGTTATTAAGAAGTCATTACATGAATCTCGTATCTTTCATGATGCTAGGGGTGACAGATAATACGGGTAATCTCAATTCGTCCGGAAAAGACACTAGAACGAATTAATATTTGTATGCGCAACCAGATTGCGTCATCAGAGTTGAGAAATAACTGAAAGAAGGAAAAAGTATGGGCAATTACCTTAATATAGCATTGCTTGAATATCTAAGTGTCACGTTCCGACATCATTCAATTCTTTTTGAAATCTAAAGGCGTAAAATTTATCTTCGACTAAACAAATGAAATTTCTCGATAAATTCAATTCGATGATCACTCGATGATTGTTTATATTTTAAATATGTCTTTTAGACTCTTGAAAATGTCAATCAATTAATAGATGGCAATAAGAGTCAGGCGCGGTACGTAGTGCGCAAGTACAGAAATTAATAGTTACATAGTAACAAATTAAAATGTATATATATATATATATATACATATATTCCCAACTAATAGACTGCGCGCCGATTATTTGTCGGACTTGAAACACAGCTATCGTTGGAAATTTTAATACCCTTCCCTCCCCGGAATTAAATATACGCGATTTAATTCTTAAAAAACTGTAAGAATTTATCGCGATAAATTCTTTACAGTTTTTTAAGAATTAAATCGCGTATATTTAATTCCGGGGAGGGAAGGGTATTAAAATTTCCAACGATAGCTGTGTTTCAAGTCCGACAAATAATCGGCGCGCAGTCTATTAGTTGGGAATATATGTATATATATATATATATATACATTTTAATTTGTTACTATGTAACTATTAATTTCTGTACTTGCGCACTACGTACCGCGCCTGACTCTTATTGCCATCTATTAATTGGTTTATATTTTACTTCATCGATTGTCACTTATAAATCGAGAAAGAAAGTTTATCGCTTTCTCAAGAAAATTTAGCGCTTAAATCCAAGCCCGTTCTCGACCTCATGCATCTGGCAGCGCAGTGGAAATAAACTAAGAGAGGTATAGCGGTCACAGATACGTCAATGTTACTTTGATGACGATTATTCAATACGGGAACGAATGACTGAATGCACACACACATATGTAACGCCCGTACGTATGTAAAATAAACAAAGTAAACCATTGTTCAGGAATTGAGAGACTTGCTGATAACGTTCGATCTGCAACGCACGATGTAACACTTTAGAGATAATGATACGTTTATCAATACGATCGATATCGTTTTATTTTTCGCGATGTTTCGGTAAGGAGAAAATATCGCGAGATCGATTCCTCTCCGCTAGCGACTCCGGTGGATTTCTTCGCTGATGATGATGATGAATGGGAGTGCGATGAAGTAATTTCTTTCAACACATATTCGAGGATGAAATTACAGAATTTGTTTCAGCTTTTTTTCTGAAATTTAATGTTGGTACAAGCGACGGACATGACATACCTGAACGCGGATAGCGGTGCGATGTAATTGCATTCGTCATATATTGTGTTGTACATCAGCTCGCGTCAGCCCGTAAACGCGAACTTGTAGTCTTGTACTAGCACGCGACGGTGTAAAGGCCCCCACACTAATTCAACTAACCGTCTAGATCGTGCGGAATTATAAGCGCGGACGCTCCAGCGCGAGAAGAGTGTACGCGTGCAAGTTTGTGAGTGACGATGAATTGTGGAAACGGTATTTGCAAGATTTATCTCCCTTTTTCGCATCTAGTGTGTGTTATCGTGACTCTGCAAGTAGCGATACTCAAAGAAATCGATTAGATAACATCATGTTACATCTAACATACATACACTGGGAGAAAAGTCCAGGTTTAAATCGTTCGAAAATTAACAAACGGATATAATCCGATAACTTTCAATCGGAATTACAAAAAGCCTATCAAGGCCAAAATAATATCCGATCTATGATATCCAATTATCAATGATATCTGGATATCATTAATTGGACATTATTTTGGCTTTGATCGGCTTTTTATAATTCCGATTGAAAGTTATCGGATTACCCGTTTGTTAATTTTTGAACAATTTTATTTCTCTCAGTGTATGTATGTTAACATGCGGATTTCGGTACTGAGCTTTTGTTTAATCATATTGCGAATAAATGCATCGATTAAGTTAAATATGTAGTGAAAACATCTTCCTTTATGATGATTTATCCTATGCTTCTTTCGGCTGTACAATTAGCCGCAATTGAGCGAAATATAATGCGAAAGAAATTACAGGACCTTATTAAAGGAGCGAGAGAGAACAAGAAATCGTGGATATTAATTTTGCGGTAATGAAAGACTCGATCTCGTACGCATTGCTAATATCGACGACGAAGTTTCAAAACCAGCAATGAAATATCTGTATGCTTGTGAAGTTATTAAACTATCTGAAATGTAATCTAAAACGTAATTTTTGTCAAAATTATAAATAATTTAATTCTATTAGAAAAATTAATACTTTAGCAAAGCAATATGTAATAAATTTATTATTTTTAAATGTATTTTTCTCTTATGATCTGAAGAAGACCATGTAAGATCGAAACGTGTGTAGTGTCGGATCTTAAATTTAAGACCGTCTCAAGTCTTAAGATGTTATGAAGCAATACAGACCCGTATAGCATCTTAAGATATTACTTAAGGGGGGAGGATCAAGTAAACGGCCGTTTTTTCCCGAATTTTTTTTAAACAAATGGAAAGATTTATTAAATTGGAACAAAGTACATCATAATATTCATGATTTAAGGTATATTATAAAATTTTTTTATGTCGAAAAATTTCAAAATGGCTATGCAGCAGCTGCTTGAAGTCGGCTCCTCGGATTTGCGCCGTGCAACGCTCAGGTCGCTCTAATTAACTGAAATAAAAAACCAAAGTTTTTTTGTTAAAATGCGTTCATATGCTTTGCATGAACCTAAATTGAAAAAAAATCAAAAATTAAAAATTTAGGACCATTTTGAAAAAAGGTAAAGGTAATGTTTTTTTCAAAATGGTCCTGAATTTTTAATTTTTGATTTTTTTTTTTAATTTAGGTTCATGCAAAGCATATGAACGCATTTTAACAAAAAAACTTTGGTTTTTTATTTCAGTTAATTAGAGCGACCTGAGCGTTGCACGGCGCAAATCCGAGGAGCCGACTTCAAGCAGCTGCTGCATAGCCATTTTGAAATTTTTCGACATAAAAAAATTTTATAATATACCTTAAATTATGAATATTATGATGTACTTTGTTCCGATTTAATAAATCTTTCCATCTGTTTAAAAAAAATTTGGGGAGAAAACGGCCGTTTACTTGACCCTTCCCCCTTAAGACAGTCTTGAAATAAGAACAGCCTATGAATACCGGCTTCAGAGACCTTAGCATAGCGTTACAATATAAATGTCTCATATCTGTGTACGTCTTAGATATGTGAAAATGTCCAATGTTTGTGTTACAAAACGTTTATGATAGGTTCCACAAATATCCTCTCCTAAAGATTTTGCAATTGTCTCTAAGATGTTATGCAATACATTTTCTTGACAAGTACAAAATATTTTCAAGAAGGATAATTTTATCATAAGACCATCTAAGTATATAATTTTATGTAATAAATTGAATTACAAAAATAAATATTACAAAAGACATCATTTTGTAATGTATGAAAATATTAAATGCTTATCATTGCGCATAAAATATAATTTTATAATAAACCAGAAAATTATAAGAATATAATTTTATGACGAATGAAACAATAAAACACGTTACTAGTATAATTGTATAATGAATAGATACGAATATTAAGAGATAAGAATATTAAGGAATAAGAACGTTAACTATAAGAAAATTTTTTTTCGAAGATAACATAAAAAAAACGTTCCTGAAATTGTTTGTCAAGTGCTAAATTTTCGTGTTTGTTACTTAATGTTTAATGTATGTCTTTTTTAGCCTCCATGTAGACTTCTCAAGCATACTTATGCACCTTGCACCAAGTTTTAGATGCACTTGCTCGAGGATTATAAAGATTTTAGGCAAATATTCTTTTATTTATACATATTTCAGTTGATTTGTATGTATTATAAAAACCTTTCTCATCGTGTAGATGACGTTTCAAATTTCATGTTTCTCTGTTTTGTATTTTAGACTACCAACGACGTTAATCTAGAAACTCTTTTGAAAATTTGGAACGTTTCTGAAACACTTATATTTAGTTTTGTGTTGTGTGGACGTTTCAAGAAATAAAGAAACGATTTAAAAAGATTACATATATTATTAAGATATGTATGTAACAGAATAAACTTATAATTAAACTATCTAATTATTAACTATTTTACATAAGATGTAAATGCACAACATTTAAAAAATTAATAACTATTACAGCAGAAACAATGATTTCTATCATTATTCTAATTCTAATTGACAGATTTGTTTCACTTCTTATTACGCTTTCTGTGAAGAGTTGGAGAAAAACTTGAAAAAATTAAGGTCGATTAATTTTAGTTATTTTCAAGTGTAGTCCGCCTTTTGGCGCTAATATGAATGCTTTAGGATCGTTTACGTAAGGTATTGGAGTTTTCTCGCAAGTCTCGACTTTGTAGTTTCGTAGTATCTTTACGAGCCCAACTTTACTCTGATAAACAGCGAAACGCGCTCCTGAAAATAAAAGAACGATCATGATGTAAATTTGATTAAAGTTCTCGGTCAAAAGCACTTTTATTTGAAAAATACGTAACAAATTAAAAATATTTTTTGATAAAAAATTTTTTTCTGCGCGGAAGGAAATGAAAAGGGATATTTCAAATTATTTCACTATACCAATGCAATTCCTTGGGCCGTCGCCGAAAGGTAGATAAGCCATCGGATGCCTGCTTCGCACAGCTTCTTCATTAAATCTTTCTGGATCGAAGACATCTGGCTTTGGATAAATATTCGGATCTCGATGAATCGCGTAAGTGGGAATCCATACCTTTTGATCTTTCGGTATACTAACTTTAGTACCGTCGAAAGTATAGCTCGACGTGGACTCTCTCATAAGTATTGTCCCCGGCGGATATTTTCGTAATGTTTCTAAATGCATTAAGAATAGTGTTAAATTATGGAAATATTGATAAACTACAATTAGATCAAAATTTACTGAGCAATGATATCATATTATCACAATATCGCTAAAAAGAAACAAATAATATAGCATATATTATTCTTCAAACGGCTTACCTTTGAAAACTTTATCTAAGTAATCCATTTTTTTTATATTATCGTACGTTAAGTCTCTACCATGTTTTGCATGGACCTCATCAATTTCCTCACGCAGATTATCTTGTATTTTCTGATTTAATGCTAACTCGTAGAGCGCGTTGCTAATAGTCGTCGACGAAGTCTCAAAGCCAGCAAGGAAAAATACGAACGCTTGAGAAGCTAATAAACTATCTGTCATACCTAAAATATCATGTTTTTATTAATATATCAATAATATATCAAAATTTAATGTTGTCTGAGATTAATTTATTACTATTTAACTCTTTATTAGATTAGATAATCACTCAACAATTCACACACATAATAAATTTATTATTTTCAAAATTATATTAAAGTTATTTTAAACTATAGCGTGCAAACTGGTATGGTATTTCTATGTGAAAGATAGTCTTATGACTTATGACAGAGAGAAGTAATACATATGTATAAACATGCATACCGATATCGCCCAATTTATCTGGATGTTTCTTTAATTCGCGCAACATATCAATGAAATCATTTCTAGTGATATTATTCGTTTCTCTGTAGTCCATGGTCTCCACAATAACGCGTATGAAGAATTTGGTGATTTCTGTTTGTGGTAGGACGTACGCGGACAATTCGTAAAGCCACGGAAACATTTGTCTGATTCTCATTCGTAATATATTTCTCCAAGTCGGATTGAATACTTTTCTTCCCATCTTGCGAAATTCACTGTCTTCGTCCGACAAAGCGTTCATCTCGATACCGAAGGCACAGCTGCCGATAACGTCGGTCGTATATTTGGCCGTCAACTCGCGGCATTCGACAGGTTTATTTTCGCTCACTACTTTTTCCATGTATTGGACAAGGTTGTCAGAACATTCTGATATTAAAGCGAACATCTCTTTTAGTTTACCGGATGTAAAAACAGGTGACAGATTCATTCTCAATGGTCGCCACCTCTTCGGCTCCAAAGCGAAAAGATGTTGCGACAACGGATCGGCCTATGACAAAGAAAGTATTGTAATCAAGTAAAAATTTAAAATCAAATTCTACTACTTACAGACATTTGCATAAGGCTCTTGGAGGTACATCTCACATTTTTTAATAAGTCTTATTATATGAAAATTATACAAGTATATTATAAATCTTTTTAAAACAGATGCGACATGTGTGTTTTATTTATATATTCTTTTAAATACGTACATATATATATATATATATATATATATATATATATATATATATGTATATATATATATAAAAGTATTTAAATATAATAGCTTAAAATATTCTTACCTTTTCGGAAGTGGGTATTCCTCTGTTAGCAAATACGGAGAAATCTTTGATAAGGACATCCTTAATTAAATCTAGATCTTGTATAATAAGAACTGGTGTTTTTCTAGCAAATATCCCAATCATTGGTTCATCTTTGTAGGTGTTATACATTTCTGCCAAATAATCGCCCACGGATGTTTTATTAAGCATAACGTCTTTAAAATTACCCAGCCCCGGTATCGGTTGTGGACCACGAACGCCGCGTGATTTCCAAAAGTCGAAAGTCGACGTGAAGAAATAATAAAGAGTGAGAATTATGGCGGCGAGGCCGCACAGGATTTCAAAGGGTCCCATTGTCCAGCAATCGTCGATTAGTTATTACGAATATTTTTTACTGAAAGAAAAGGAAAAATATTGTTTTGTTATATAAACCTCTATCGTGTTAAAATAACTTAAAATTATAAATTTGGATGAAATTTAATCAAAATGCATCTTAAAAAAAAACATTAGTTTATATTAGATTTGATAAATATTATTCTTAAATAAATATTGATCTAAGTAAAATGTATTTAAATTAGCATGTCTTCTGGAGATGATAGCATCGAGAAGAAACGTTCCTTTAGTTATAAACCATTTAAAATATTTATGTGCATTATTAGTAATATTGATATTGATAGTTTCAATTATTCAACTTTGTTGATACATTAATTGTTATGTTGACATATTAATTTTAAATTTGATAACGTATCGTATTCTGGTATGTCACAGATATTATTTTCTTCGTATTGTACATGTTAGTATCAAGTATCTCATTTCCGATATTTTGCAATCGACGATTTAATAACTGATTTATACTTAAATGTTATATTAAGAAGTTGTTACATGAGTCTCATCTTTCATCATATCTTTCATGATGCTAGTGCGACAGATAACACAGGTAATCTAAGTTTGTCCGCGGGGAAAAACTAGAACAAATTAATATTTGTACAAATGCGCAACCACATTGCGTCATCAGAGTTGAGAAATTACTGAAAGAAGAAAAAAGTGTGGGCAATTATCTCAATATAGCACGTTTGAATATACATATAAGTATTACGTTTTGATATCATTCAAATCTTTTTGAAATCTAAGGCGTAGAATTTATCTCCGACTAAACAAATGAAATATTTCTCGATAAATTCAATTCGATGATCACTCGATGATTGTTTATCTTTCACTTCATCGATTGTCACTTAAATTGAGGAAGAAAGTTGCATTCGCAAGAAAGTTTAGCGGCAACAGATACGCGATCTTAACATCTCCCGCGATACTGGAGTAGAAGGGGAACGGGAGAAGCGTGCAACGAGAGATCGTTCTTTCGCTTTTAAATCCAAGCCCGTTCTCGACCTCGAGCCGTGCATCGAGCATGCGCAGTGGGGATAAAGTAGGAGAGTATAGCGGTCACAGACCCGTCAATGTTATTTTAATGACGATTATTCAATGCGGGAACGAATGACTGAATGCACACACGTGTAACACACATACAGCGTCCGCACTCGATGTAAAGTAACCATATTGTTCAGGGATTGAGAGGCTCGCTGATAATGTCCGACCTGCAACGCACCGCGATGTAGCACTTCAGAGATAAAGTAAATTATATGTTTATCATTACGATCGATATCAATATCGTTTTATCCATCGCAATGTTTCGGTAAGGAGAAAATATTGCGCCGAAAATATCGCCAGATCGATTCCTTTCCGCTTCGTAGTGACTCCGGTGGACGGTTTCTTCTCTGATGACGATGATAATGATGAATGGGAGTGCGATGAAGTAATTTCTTTCAACACATATTCGAGGATGAAATTACAGAATTTGTTTCTTCCTTTTGTTTTTAATTTGATGTCGGTACAAGCGACGGACGTGACATACCTGAACGCGGATGGCGGTATAATTGCGATTTAACTGCATCCGCCATATACTGCGTCGTGCATCAGCTCGCGTCAGCCTCTAAGTACGAACTTGTACTAGCGACGGTGTACTGGAGGTAACCGTCAACTAACCGTCGCCGTCTAGATCGTGCGGAATATAAGCGCGGACGCTCCAGCGCGAGAAGAGAGTACGTGTACGCGTGCAAGTTCGTGAGTCACGATGAATTGTAAAAGCGGTACCTTCGGGATTCATCTCCCTCCGTCGCATCAAGTAGTACGTCTCGTTGCCGTGACTCCGCAAGTTACGGTACTCGGAAAAGTCTTAATTGATTAGATAAGATTATTTTTACACTTAACGAATGTATGTATCAACATGTGGTTTTGGCTCTCTGATGAATGTGGAGAAATCTTCGCTTATAATCTTCTCAATATTTATTATTTCCTCGCCGTTTAAACTTGAATTGTCCGATTATATTGCGAATAAATGCGTCAATTAATCCGTAAGATAATCGATCCTATATGCTTTTCTCAGTTGTACAATTAGCTGAAACTGGCTATAATGTAAAAGGAATTATAGAACCTTGTCATAGGAAGTAGCGAAAGAAAAGAAGAAATTGCAGCTATTTTTGCGATAACGAAGCACTGTCGAATGTTAACGCTTTGATAAATGTGCCTTCGATTTTTCCCATCGAATATTTAAAAGGAAATAGCGATTTTGGAAGTTCTACTCAAACTAAAATGTATATTAAGTAAAGTATTTCAAGATATATTAAACTGATCTTATACACAGAAAAAAAATCATGATAACGTTAAAATGGTGTTAAAACAGCATTAAAGTGACTTTTAATAAACATTTTGGAACCGTTTTAATATCATTTTGACTTCTTCTTCTTCTTCTTCTTCTTCTTTTTCTGCTTGAAACCATAATTCGACAAAATTGACGACGTGAATAATACAATTAAAATTTAATTATCCAGGTAGTGAGTTATCATTGTTTGTTTGTTTAAACGAAACCTGGGAATTATCTGTCGTTGATAAGAATAATCGCGACGTTTATTCCGAGAAATACTCGCGGGGGAATATTAATTCAAAAGAGTAAGAAAATACTTCATAATTATTTGTATAATTATTATGCGAATACATGAATTTCGGACAAGCAAGATCCAGTCCTGACCGATTACGGCGTTTTCCCCTTGTTTGATTGTATATCTTACACGGTCGATATAATCTCATACTTATTGTTTACATGAATTTAATTATGAACTATTTATCGTAAGTCTCGAGAAAAGTCATTCGGAAAAATACGGACAAGTTATCAAGCTATATTCGACTTCGACCAAACTCCGATCCTAGATAGAAGTTAAAACTCATAATGATATGTCATCATGACTTTATTCATCACTTTAAAAGTTACTTTAACGCCACTTTAATGTCATTTTGTGCTCATCATGATTCTTTGTTCTGTCATGATTAACTTAATCGGTTTTAATCGCTTAAGGAGGTTCTACAGATAATGGATGTATCTAAAAATTGGAAAAAAACTTTATAGACGTATAAATTAAGATGCGAGAAAAGTGCTAAAAAAATTTTAGCATCGGTTATCGTGTAAAAATTTGCAAAAATGAATTTTGAATTCACAGTTTTTAACATGAGCTCTTATGGCAGAGGGGTTCCTGGAGACAGGAAACGAGATATTAATTATATAAAGGCGGCCTACCAGAGATTCACAAAACGGAGCTCTTATAGATCTTAATCTAAGCTTTTCAGAAATATCAAGAAAAACAATGGTTATCGTGTAAAATTTCGTAATATTGGCTATTGAAACAGGCCATATCACAGTTCACGTAGCGTGCTTCGAATAACAAGTGAGATTTACCAACGTCACAGCGACTGCACCTCACATAACCTTTTATCTGTCAATGATTTTTGGGCATTTTTCTTTCGAAGAACAACTTTCTTCTTAGTAAATTTTCCTCTTTTGACACCACGCAAGATTCTATCCTTATTTCTTCAAGAATTGATCGGGCTTAGAGGAGTCATTGTAAATTTATAAAAGTAAACACAGCCACTGACAAGAAAAGGACCACGGTCATATGAACAGCGAGACTTAAGTTCGCGATGTTATCACATTTTCTCGCATGTATAAGAAGCCGGAGTCAAAGGAGCACATGATATTTTTAATTATTCCTTGCTTCGACTAATATGGGTATGATATAAGCTCTAACATCATCAAAATTTATGAAAATATTTTATGAATACTTAGAATTGATGAATTTGAAAATATTCTCTTCATCTCTCAACTGACTAGAGAGTACCTGTAGAACCTCCTTAAAAGAAAATTTCTAGCTATATATAATTCCAACTATATACAATGTGTATAGTTGTCTCTCCAACTTAATCTTTTTTTCCTATATATGTTGAACAACAAAAAATTAACAATTCTATCGGTATCAATAATTAAAATGTTAACGAAATTGTATGATATAATAATAAAATTAAATAAATATGATATTAACTTTATTACTTCTGATTAAATAAAATATTAATTTTACGACAAGTTAATCGGAATTCGCGGAATTCTGACTTTCCTCGTGAGCCAAGTCGGGATCAACAATTAGTCAGCATGTTTATTGTTCTCTACAAAAGATCGCTTTTATGTTTTATGTTAATAAATTATACTTATGAATAAATAAA